>PVIH01010366.1:0-75902 GCA_004025045.1 Sigmodon hispidus
GCAGGCTGGGGCAGGCTGGGATAGTCTGGAGCAGGCTGGGATAGGCTGAGTTTTTAGTGTTGGATTGCTACAGGTCTTGTGAGAACTTTACCTAGTTCTGCTGAGACTCTGTGACCTCTCCTCTCTAAGTACCTCACGTGTCACATCACTTGATTTTCAAACTAGTGATGTGGAAAACGGCCAGCACCTTCGTCTGTTTCCAGGAGTCTACCCTCTTGACATGTTGGCTGTTCTCTTAAATCATTCTTTCATTCAATGTATTTAATCTAGTTCTACTGAGCATCAACCTCAAGGGAACTCCAACTGAAACTTCCTAGACTTTTTTTCTTTCTGCTTCACAGCCTTATGTAGGGGACATATCTCTTCCTGCCAGACTCTTTCTGGAAGTGCCCATTCATCTTGTTACTAGCCCCCATTCTTACACTGTGGGGTTTAGACAGAACTGACCCACACTAGCTCTAAAATGGATTCCATGTCTTGGCTACAACCACAGGAACTAATGCAGAGAAGCACACATAATGTGAGCAGTAACTGAAGCTCCTGGTATTCATGAGACAAGGCTGCTCCTCTGGAAAGAAGCTTAGCTGATATACTGCAGGCTGTGGGGCTGGTGGCTGTCCTCAGCCATTTCTTGGCAAGGATCCTCAGACGGCACAACTAACCTGGTCAGGGAGAAGCCAGAGAGAGAGAGAGAGTTGACTTCATGCCACCAGAACTCAGGATCTACTTATCTGAAGTTAATTTGATTTCTTTTATCTTGTTAAATGCAATCTAAGCCAGATTCCATTTAAACCTGGAAACACAGGAGATATGATGTCTGATGGGGTTGTGGAAATCTAGACAGGATGTGGCTAGGTAGCCTTACTGGACCAGGTTGCATCACCTGCTTGAAGCCAGTGTTCTCACTGACCTCCTGATCCTCAGAGGTGCCACCTGATACATTGGAACTGTGTCCTTTCGGCAGAGTGATGACATCTCTTAAGAGAGTGGCAACCTCATGCAAGGTAGAAGCTGAGCTTCCATGGTTGTCCACTATGGCCTGTGAAATCTTGGTCTTTTCTTTTTGATGGGATATCACCTGGTAACTTAAAAATACAGAAAATGAGCATTTTCAAAGAAAAGATTCCATAGGACAAAGATTACATCATCCATTCAGTTTGAAAAATATTAGATCTTCTAAATTGGTATTTTCTTTCATGGTAGGTATCTGGGAATCTTGAACTCCTGGTATATACAACTACCTGTCAAAAAGCCCAGAATCCATTACAAGACCCCAGGACAAGTCCCTCCCTTAAAGAAGTTAGCAGGACTTATTTTTTTCACCCAAGAATGGAAGCATGAAAATCTTTTTGCACAATGCGTTTCCTCCATGTCTTTCCCCCCGAAGCTCTAAGTCCTTTGCCCCATTCTCTCTCCCATCAAAGCCTTCAGCTATGCCAGGGTGTGGCAGGCAGTGCCTGCTTATCCAGCCACTGGGAATGTTACCTTAAGAACACTTAACATGTTGTTGTGTCCTGATGAGGGAAGCATCCCATTGGGGGTCATTTCAAAGGTTTGCCTACATTCTAAGCAGCTATTCCTGACAAAATATATGGGCCACTGTCTTTAGCCGATCTAAATATGTGCAGCACCATGATGGCCCCTGCAGCACTCACTTCCATTCACAGATGTCAGGGGACAGGCACCTCCAGCTGGCTGCTCTACACAAATATCCTGTTCTTCGGACAAAAGAAACCATCTGGAAACTTCTTATTTGAAGCCCTTCCTTTTGAAATATCTTTGAACTTGTTTCATCTTTTACCTTTCTTTTTGAGGAACTAACACCTTCTTAAAGTTTTGGAGACATCCCAGTTTGTAGTTTCAATTCTTGAGGAATTTCTAGGGTGAGTTCTGCATAAATGAGTTTTATCTGGGAAAAAAAAAAAGCTAATTAAAATCCATTCATTCCCATTGGTTTTGTGATAGATTTTTATGTTTTCTGAAATAAAACAGTGGTGTAGAAGTTTAAAATAATGGGAGACAAACAGATGGTTCTAGCTTTTGTTGCTGTGCCTGGTGTTTACTTTAAGACTGAAAAATATAAAGTCAAGCAGATGACTCAGATGATGGGAGGATGGCAAGTTCAAAGGCCTGAGATCAAGATCGACTCAGCTAGACTCCACCCCAGAATAAAGGAAACCTTAGAGGGGTGGGTAGTGGGCTGGAGATGTAACCAGGAGGGGCATGGCTGAAGGAAGATCGCTGGTGACCACACAGGGCTCTCTCCACTTTCTGTCCACTGTGGCAGGAGGCAGCTGCAGCTCAGCCATGAGGGTCAAGTCTGACCACCTTGCTTCTCCCACCATAGTACTGGGAGCTCACATAGCCCTCCCTGCCTCAGTTTGCTTCAGATCAGACATTTGATCTGGGGGGGGGATGGTGAAGGAGGAAGGAAGGGAAGAAGAGAGAAAGAAAAACAAAAAAGAAGGGAAGAAAGAAATAGAGAGGGAGGGAGGGAGGGAAAGAGAGAAAGAGAGAAAGATGGCAGGCAAGCTGAGCAGCACCAGTTAGTTGCTACGAATCTTGTGGGTTTTGAAAATTGAAGGTTTTTTTGTGTTCACTGTGAGAGATTATCCCCTACAAAGCCTTAGTCCAAATTGTCACACTTTAAAGTCATGTCACCCTGAATCCAACAACCCTGCAGCTCAAAATGGTCACCAGCTTTACAGATCATATGCTATCCACCCCTCTCTCAGTGAAGAATGAACCCAAGCCAAGAGTTCAAAGGTACCAGATAAAATACAAGCACCTGGATTTTAACTTAGGTGACTCCACTCTGTGGTTCTGTGTTTAGAACATGGACTATGAAGTTGAGAAGCTCAAGGTTCATGTTTCTGCTTTCTTTACCACTTCATGGCTGTAGGTTAACAAGAGTGACAGACCTCTCTATGATGTCTCCAAGCCCTGGGTCATGGTAAAACCTACCCTACAGGACTGGGTAGCGATTATATAAGATATACCACTAGGAAGGCTCCCAGGATAGCTTACCGTAGAGCAAGAGCTGAATGGATGGTGGAGGGTCCTGTGGTTGTACTGGTGATTGAAAGTCCTACCCTGCATGGCCAAGCCTTTCTGTCATCATGGACATAAGAAGCCAAATCATCTTTGGAGGATCATTGTGTTGATTTTTAAATGAGGGATGAACTCCCACTGAGCAAGAGATACTGAGATCTCAGCGGGCACTGAATTATCTCCTGCAGACAGACCTTAGATAATCACCCAGAGCCACAGAGCCAGGCCAGTCTGGAGGACTTAGGAGAGTCAGGGAATTGAGGACTTAGTGTCATCAGCCTGAAAGGCTGAGCCTGGGATGACAGGATTTGCCATCTTGGCCAGGATATGATAGTTACAGTTCCCTCAACACCTCTGGATGAACTCCAGCACTTACGAGCTGAGTTCCTGAAGCCAATCGTCACTGACAGGACAAACTCTGCCTGACAGGCTCGGAGAGGTGGGTTATTAGGCCCACGCAGACCCTGTTCTTTCTGTCTATTCTGAGCACCTCACTGTCCTTCCTAGCTGTGCTAAATTATCACTGTCAACTTAAGGGGATGTGGTCCCCTAGAAGACACATTTGAGGCACAGCCCTGAGGCTGCTGCAGTAAGTTTTAGCTAAGGTGAGAAGAACCCTGTAAATGTGGCAACACCATCCGATATGGGCTGAGGTCCTGGACGGAACTGAAGGAGAAAGTGAGCTGAGCACCAGCATTCATCTCTCTCTGCTTCCTGCCTGTGGATGTCTTGTGACCAGCTGCCTCATGCTCCTGCCACCATGCCTTTGGCAGGGCAGTTTGCATTCTCAAACCATAAACCAAAAAACAAACAAACAAAAAACAAAAACAAACCTTTTTTTCCTTAATTTGCTTTTGACACAAATAAGGAAACCAGTGTAAGCAAACTCACTTTCCTTTAGGTGGCCGAGGAGGAGGGTGGGTGAGGACAGCTGAGCTCAGCCCCACACATTGTCCATCAAAAACTTAAACAGACTTTCACAACTCTCCAAGTGTAACTACTGCACAATCAAACATCCCTCCAACATGGAACAGCACTACGTCCATCCCAAGATGTCCAGTGTGCTGAACCCTCTACACAGAGCACATGCACAGAGCATTTCCAGATCTCCAGAATAAGTCCACAAGGACTTTTCCTGAGGGACATAGAAGAATTAACTATGGCACATGCAAACACATACATTCTCAGGGCATCACGTTATGGGAAAAAAGCTAAGTTCAAGAGCTTACATTTAGAAATCAAGAATATAAATGAAGAATGTCCCCAGGCCCAAGGAAGCAGGGTTTTTGTGTCAGTTGTGATATAAACACTGGAATGTACCGAAAGGTGACTAAACGGGGTGTAGTGTGAGAGCAATCAACACAGAAACTCAGCAAAGGCTGTTTGTGAAGAATCCTTGTGCCTGTAAGATAGCCGTTCAACTCCAGGCCTGGGCAGGACATCTCTCAGCAAATCCCTGGGGCAGCCAAGACATGAAATGAACACTTCTGGGGCTGTGATTTTTTATGAGGGAGATAGAAATATGATAGGCTCTTTGTTTCTTATGATTTCTGTCAACTCAAAAAAATCACCATGACAGCGTGCCTTCTGTGAGGTGTCATGTTCTTAGCTCCGCATTGCATGTGAGCGTGCACACTTACACACACTCATGTATGCACACACATGGAAAACAACAAAAAATAAAGCACACATAGGCTAGGATTTTGTAGGTGACCAAGATAATAGGGTATATCAAGCTAGAGATATGAAGGATTGACATACAAAAGGAAAAATATTTTACTCTTAACTCAGAAAAACTCAATAAAATGCTTCTGCACACAAAAAAAAGAATTCTAAATGGAAAGTGTGTGTTGTTGATTTACAACACTGAAGAGGGAACTGGCAGCAGTGATGAACTGTGGGGGGCTGTGTTGCTGAGGTGGCATTGGGAACTCTTTCTGCATGGAGGCCATGGACATTGCTAACAGCCAGGGGAAAGGGAAGGGATGATCAGGACAGCAGCAGGAGGTGCAGCTGAACAGTGCACCAGAGCCACAGCCAGGCCTGGCCGGTCACAGTCACATTCCAGGATACCAAGAATACTGGAAGCAGACAAGGGAAGCCCAGAGAGAAGGTGGTATATGCAATGACTTCCCAGTCTGCTCCAGGTTTGTCTTCAATATTTGCCAGTTTGTGAGTAGGGAACAGACAGAGGCTGAGAAGGCGACTAGACACTCTTCAGATACATGAGAGGAATTGCCTACTTCTGCTGCTTCAACCACCAGGACGGACTACATACAGACTTCCCCTCTCTGGTTCCCTTCCGAGAGCCCACAGTGAGGACAAAGACAGACAGGCAAGAGGCTTGCATCACTTATATACAGCCTTTCCCTCTAATATCAGTACGTAGGACCCACGAGCTATACAAAAAATATTTATGTACATATGCATGCATGTCATAATAAAAATATGTCTCTAAAAAGAAATGGTGTTCTTATATATTCAGTCATAAATTATGCAAATATACTGCTGGCAGCAAGTTCTCAGCATGCTCTTTATTAGATTTCTTACTCTCTTTTTTCCCTTGGGTCTCTTTCTTTTGAAAGGGTAAATGGGACTTGAGAGCATGTCCCCTACCTAAGCTGGCTGCCAGCAGTCTGGGAAGAGTTAAATGTGGTCATGCCTGGAACCCCAAACTTGTGAATCTGGTTTCTGGGGGCAACTTCATCTCCTTCATTCTCTCAGAAATGATAACTGGGCTCCTGGAAGCCAGGCACAGCAGTGACTACCAAAGGCCCAGTTGGCTCCAGGGAACCCAGGACTACACAGACGAACCTGGGACCTCTTAGGTATCTGTTCCTGGGGGTTGGGCCATTATGGGAAAGAGGTTTTGTGAACATGTGAAATGAGCTCCTCTTCTGAGATAAAATTGGTGGTAGATGAGGAGGCATAAGTTCACAGACCATTAGGAAGATAACATGCCTGCAGCCACATAGGTACCATGGTAGATGTTGGAGACTGAGACAGGAGTGTCCTGGATGTCCCCAAATAACCAGGGTTTTTCTGTCCCCAAGGGGGTCATTGGAACTCCCAAGTGTTTGAGACTGAACTCGCCATCCATCAGTCATATCACTTCAGTCATATTTGCTTCAGTAGGTCAACAGAAGATCCAAATTGTCTTCTATGAGGGAATCAGGAGGAAGCGCTGCACATCCAGGCTGAGATGGGAGGGAGTTCCCCAGGGGAAAGGATGTGGTAAATAGACATGAATGCACGGTGAGCCCTTACACTCAGGAGCTGAGTGCTCTCAACGGCCGATGTCCAATCTTTTCAGGCCTTAAAGAGCAGAGCTGTCATCAGTAGCAGCCTAGGGGCTCCAAGTTCTAAGCCTGTTTCCCCATTGCTCAGCCAGCCACCTCTGACCTCATCCAGGAGATTTGTCTCTGCCTACCCAGGAAGCCAATGCAAACTGGACTCAGTCAGGCCTAGCTTGTCCTGCACAGGTTCACATACATTCAAAAGAATAAGCAATGATCCCCTTCAGAAGACTCATTGCTACACTGCACTACACACATATAACACACACCACAACACACACACACACACCACAACACATACACACTACAACACACACACCACAAACACACACAAACCACAATACATACACATACCACACACCCCATATACAGACCACAACACATACACACACACAATACACACACCACAACATACACACACCACAACACACACATACCACAACACACACACACACCACAAACATACACAAACCACAACACACACATACCACAACACACACAAACCACAATACATACACATACTACACACCACATACTACACACCACATATACACACCACAACACATACACACACACACAATACACACACCACAACATACACACACCACAACATACACACACACACATACCACAACACAAACACACCACAACACACACACATACCAACACACACCACAAACACACACAAACCACAACACACACACACACAATACACACACACCACAACATACACACCACAAACACACACAAACCACAACACACATACAACACACCACATATACACAACACAACACATACACACACAATACACACACCACAACATACACACACCACAACACACACATACCACACACCACAATACATACACACACCAATACACAGCAACACACACGCACCACACACTCCACAACACGCACATATCACACATACACCACAACATACAAACAACACACACCACAACATATACACAACACATGCCACAACACACACACCACAAACATACACACACACTTCACACATACCACACATACCACAAATACACACACACCACAAACACACGCACAACACACATACACACACCACATACACACACACCACAACACACACACACACACACACACACACATTTTGTTATAGAAAAAGGCCTCTACATGGAGCCCCACCTGCAGCAGCCAAGCTCATGGCCTCTATGTTCTCACTCCCAGCTTATAAGGAAAAGAGACGCTTACCAAAGAAGAGAAAATAGACCCAATTTCCACTCCCCCTTAATGAGATAAAATCAATAGATAAAACAAAGAAAGGATAACCCATCCAGGCTATTAATTATAAAGTGCAAAGTAGATGCTCTGTCCCAATTCCCTTGTAGTTGAAAAGTCAAAATGTATATTCATTAAAATGAGGTTCTTAGCTTGTGCCCCCCCCATGTGGGATGTCAGGGTTTTATCTAGCCGCCCTGATGTTTGGCTATAATCATTCTAACCACAGGCTTTGCATATCTCCCTTAAAGCAGACCTTCATGCTTCTGCAGTTCAAATCATACCCAGCCTTCCTTAATTCCAGTGACAACCACCCCCTTGCCACACATATGCACCACTAATCAAAGACTTCAGCAAGGAGGGAGAGATGGGAAATGGCCTCAGAAGTGGCAGGGTCAGGGATTAGCTACAGAGATACACTTCAAAACGATGCAAGCAGGTCTTATTAGCTAAAGCTATGGCCTGGGCCTCAGATCCAAGGCTTACTAAGGGGCAAGGAGCTGACACAACATGAAAGCATCCTCTGTAAGTGACCACAGGAAATTATCCCCTGTCAAACTGCCCATCTATTTATCTTCTGCATCTGCCTGGCAGGTGGCGCCAATGCCAAGAAGCCAGTTTCTGCCATGCAAGGGGTGGGGGGGTGAGGGGCTTTGAAACACAGCTGGTTTCAAAGGAAGCATGAGGTCCTGGAGAACAGTTCTGGTCGTGTGTGGTAGGAGTAATGAGTTCTGGAAAACAACTAAGGAG
This sequence comes from Sigmodon hispidus, assembly GCA_004025045.1. Lineage (NCBI taxonomy): Eukaryota > Metazoa > Chordata > Mammalia > Rodentia > Cricetidae > Sigmodon > Sigmodon hispidus. Next base: position 8,354 of record PVIH01010366.1, read on the forward strand.
GTGTGGGAGAGGCTTCTTCCGGGTGGGGAGACAGATGAAGACTGAGGTTGGAGATAATGTACCTGTTAAAAATCATCTGGAGGAAGAAAGACTTGGCAGAACAACTGCAGCCTCCTTTCAAAAAGATAATAAATTTTAAGTTTTCTTTCAAAATATCATACATGTACTTTTGTTATTGTGTGCATGGGGGGGGGGGGTGAGTATGTCCTGGCACATGTATACAGGTCAGAGGACAATCTCTGGCCAACAGATTTCTCCTTCCATGGAGTGGGATCTGGGTGCTCAGCTCAAGTCACTTGGTGACAACTGCTCTCTTCCAGCCCACAGGATGACTTTATAACGGGCAATTAGAAAGACACAAACGCCCATCAAGAGGAACACTAACGAATACGTGGTTTTTCACTGCACTGGATAATGCACAATGGCAAGAGGAGGGAAGGGGAAGGGAGGGGAAGGGAGAGGAAGGGAGGGGAGGGGAGGGAGGGGAGGGGAGGACAGAGGTACAGACCTGTGTGAACTTTACAGGGGGCCCGGTGGAAAGCCAGACACAAGGAAATGCCCGAACTGGGAAGATTACCATGTGGAGCTTCAGCAGGGTACCAGGTCCAAGCAGAGAGAAGTTTATGACCTCTAGAAAGCAGGGTCAGAGTTGCTGGTGAGATGTTCTTCTCCTGACCATGAAACTCATCTGCAGAGTGCACAACTTTCTCCCTGTGAGCTGGCTTACTGTTTTGATAGTGGAGCCCATTTGAATCTTCCCATTATCCCCTCCACAGTGATAGGGAAGCAAGAATATGAACACCGTATAAAGTAACTCAGCTAGAAATTATAAGAATCTTACAAACTCTCTGCACAGTAGGGTGGGGACTGTGGCTTTCAATCATACAAGGTACCTACCTTGGTCCAATTCAGAGACAAATTGGCCCGAGGTAATCAAGGACGGGGTGTAGGGGGATAGATATCCTGATTTCAGGAATCAGAGTTCAGTGTGGAACAACAAAAGTACTCTGTGGACAGGCAGTGGCAGGACGTACACTCAGTAGCACTTGGTCTATTCTGGGGGAAAATGGTTAAAATGGTAAACGGGAGAAAAAACTTGGCTTAGTAATTTTCATCTTAAAATCTGCTCATTATTGTGACTAAATGTTAAATATGAGACAAAGTCACCCTCACAATCTGCATGTCGTTATTTTAAAGTCCAGTTTCAATCCAGTTCATGCTTCCTTGTTGCTGTTTCTAGACTTTTATTATATCAGTCCTTCTTGTCACTTAATGACAAAAATAAACTGTACAGTGTAAATAAATTCACTTATGAGGTCTTTCTTGGGGCCCAAGTGACTTCAGGTTTCCCATGGCTCAGGTACAAAGTTACATGAATTGCACCTGCTGAGCTGAAGTTCAAGACTCCATCATGGTTTCATGTCTATTTTTTTCTTAGAATGTGTGCACAGATTACCCCCAGTCTGTGGCCACCTTGGGGTAAGTTCCCACAAATATGCATGTATGGTTTAATCTGCTTGCATGTGTATCAAAATGGAAGCAGATGCAGTTCTTTAGTATGTTCTTTAAAGACCCAGATTCTTAGAACTCTATACACAAACAGTTGGAGAAGTGAGCACCCTACAGTCAGAACTCTTAGCTTTGTGCCACGTGACTGGGAACTCCTTGTGGGATGCATGCCTGACAACACATGAATGTCCACAGAGAGGTCACATGTGAAATCAAAGTGGCATTCACATGTAATAAGAATTTCTGGCCCAGTCTAGCCCCAAGATCCAAACCAGCAGTCTCAAATAATCACATAAAGTCTTATATTAATTGCATGCTGTTTGGTCTATGGTTCAAGCATATAACTTGCTAACTCCAACTCTTAAACTAACACATCATTAGCAAAGTGGCTTAGTACCTTTTCACAGAGCAGCACTTTAGTCAGAGCTACATAATGAGACCCTGACTAAAGAAAGAGAGGGGGGAAAGAGAGAAGGAAGGAGAGGAGGAAGGAAAGAAGGTTGGAAAAGATAAAATGTTTTGTAGAGAAACATATAAAGTCTAAAATACTTGGGGGAGATGGGCAGAAGTTCTGAGAAAGCCATTGAGGAGGAATGGTAAGTGTTGGAGCTGAGTAGTGGATGCTTCGGATTGGTTATTTCAAAATCATACCTAGGCTACTTAGTGGTCTTTACTATAGCTATAGACTATATGTATTGTGCTTGAAATTGTAAATTATCACCCTTGAAATTGTAAATTATCACCCTGATAAAGCAGTGTGTCTACATATTTACACATCAATGTTCCATGAAATACTTAAGGTTAATGCAGGAGCTTTCTTGTGTCTCTGCATTCAGTCAGTACAGCTTTGCAGCTTCCCTCTGCTGTGATTCAGGACACTTAATATGACAGCATTTATAAAACAGGACTAAGGAAACACTTGTCAAGATCGAGACTGTTTTCCCCACTCTCCATTGTCTGTGTAAACCTTGAACTTGGAAGGATGAGTCTTTTATATTTCTGAGTACAGTTGAAGGAACAGTGGTATACATATATTCAGTTTGTAAACTGTATTACCAAAATTAATTTTGCCTCTTAGTAGGGCTGTGAGCAAATTCAAACTGTCATCTGGCTTCTGTTCAGTACCTCTGCAGGTGGATGATGAGGTCAGCAAGCATGCAGGGTAATGCATGTAATTTATTAGCTAAACGGAGATCACTTTGACCATGTAAGTGGCATTTAAACAATTATAGCAGATCAAATGCAATCTAAATGAAGGATTGTTCCTGTAGCTTTGGCCACTCTGGAGGGCTGTGCATCCAATTGTTAGTTCAAAGAGTTCCTTCCTGCTCATGCACCTCAACCTGCCCCTCTTCAGATGGAGAATGAAGAAATCATAGGAGTTTGTAGTCCTAGGCGAAATCAGAAAGAGGAATCAAGAAAAGGAAATCACCAGAATTTCTCCCCACCCAGGGAAGGAGCAGTCAGCTGAGGAGCTTTGGTATAGAATGGTATCACCTCCCTCCTCCCACTGAACCTCCTTTTTTTGCCTCTTCATCCCAGAGCAAGCCCCTCCCACCCTCCCCAACAGTCTTGTCTGTAATTTCAAAGAAACATCAGGCAAGGTATGTGACAGTAAGATTGCATGGCTGATAAAGGAGTCTCTGCCCTTCCTCATCCACAAGGGGCAAAAGAGTCTCAGACAGAGCCTTACCCACTAAAGATGCAAGAAACCCAGGCAGGACCCCTATTCCTCACGACTGCTCCTCACTCTGCACACAGAGGAAAGGTAAGTCCTTGATACCCTGTGCAGTCTTTCCTCATATGAGACAGGGTCTCATCTGATCTTGTGTGTGCATCTGAGAACACAAGGTCCAGCCCATAGCAGCACCACAACACTCTGGAAGTCAGTACTTCTTAGGACAGTAGCCTTTCCTTCTAAAAAGCTTAACTCTGGCACGGATATCATTCTAGGAAAGTCTTCCCATCAGGGCAGAGAGAAAAGGTGAATGGCAGTCCCCAAGAGAATGAAGAGCCATGTGCTTCCACCTAAAGACAGAACACAGGATTGCATTGCTTGCTGAGGAATAACTGAGAAGCTCTGCATATCCCACCCATGGCACTGTGGACCGTGAGCGTTATTTCTTCATTACAGCATTATCAAGACTGCTGGAAATGGCCAATTCCACAGTGAAAAATGACTCCAGAGGGCAGTATCTGCCTCGTGCTGGCAAAAGGGCTTTGGAAATGGATAGATTCTTAGTGTGTTCATCAGCCCTCTGTCCCTTTGGCAGTTCAGGCTGTTCCCTGTAGGAACCCCATAAGAAACACTTTTTGAGGCTGGGGATATAGGAAATGGCATAATTCTAAAAGTGTGCACCAGTATACATGAAACCCTGAGTTGGATCCCATGCATGTTAGTGAACATATATGTTTCCAGGGAGGTAGAAACAGAAGAATCAAAGGTTCAGAGCCAGCCTATGCCACTTAATAATAATAATGACAAAACAAAAAAGCAAAAAACCCTAGTCTGACTCCTCAGTGCATTTAAATCATGCCCCTCAGATGAGCTGCAGCTGCTCACACCTGCAGGAATCTCTTGGTGACTCACTGCATTACATCTCAGCAGTACTGACCGCTCCAGATGGGTTCCCACAGGGGCTTCAGGACACTGGGAGGTTGTGGCTTTCTGTCATTGTCATCTGAGTAGGGACCTGGGAGAGACAGCAGGTGAGGTGACAGTCACACCCCCAGCTTATAACCGATAGCTGTTCTCATCCTCCGTCTAAGGCAGGTTAATTCCATCTAGAGTGCTTGTTCATTCCCCAAGCCCCCATGAAGTGCTTTCAGCAGCCAGAGGAAATGCACAACGTCAGCTCTCCTGCAGGCTGAAAGAGATGCACCTTCTGCCTGGGGAGTCAGTGTTGGGAGAGGAAGGAATCCCAGCCTCTGATTGTTAGTTCTCTGTGCGCCCGCATGCCTGTGGGCATGCATGCATGTCATGGATGTTGGTGTGAAGCCAGAAGTCTCCCTCAGGTGTCACCACCCCCCAAATGCCACCCAAGTCCTTTAGAGCCAAGGTTGCTAATTGGGTGGCAGTTCATTGATTGCTACACTGGCTGGAGGATCCTCTTCTCACCACATCCCCTGTGCCAGCGTCATAAGCACATGCCATCATGCCGGCATTGTCCATGGTTTGAGGGAACAGAACTCAGGTCCTCACAAATGCAAAGCAAGCGTTTCTCACAAGCTTCCAGGCTTGTTCTCTGAACCTGAGCTTTGAGAAAGTTCACTGGCCTCATGCTTTTGTATTTTATATCTTTATGTCCTCAGAGCTTGGAGGCAGCAGGACTTGTAAAAAAAAAGAAAAAAAAAATGATTTGGTTTTTCATTGTTTTACTTCTGGTCTGTTTCTTTTGACTCCTGTACTGTTTGTGTGTAGTCTTCCCTTTGCATCTGTGTTGCAAATCCTCCAGCAAATGGGAAGGAAAACACTCAGAAAGCTGGTCACTTGTCTGCAGTGAACCTCACTAGTACCCATAGTCCTGGCCAGCCTGGACACCAGACAGAGTCTAATGACCTGCTATTCAACCTTCACGGTATTTGAGGTTAATAAGATCAGCAACTTTGATTGTGTTGTTTTAATTCCAGAGCTCAGAGTCAAACCTCAGGCCTTTAGACCTCTGAAGTAAGCCAAGCCTGAAGTCAGAGTTTCAGGGTGAGTCTTGAAGGGCTGGGCTTGTAGTCAGAAGTTTCTCTCTGTCTCCCCTGACCCCCTCCCCAGCCACTTATGAAGTAATTACTCAGAGGTTTAATGTTAATTACAAACTGTTTGGGCTATGGCTCAGGCTTATTGCTAACTAGCTCTTTCATCTTAAATTAATCAATTTCTATTAATTTTTGCATCACCACGTGTCTCCTGGCTTTACCTGTGTTCCATGACATCTTTTCCCCTTGTGGCTTGGAGCATCTGCCACAACTTACTTAATCTTTTTCCACCATGTATCTCTTAGATTTCCCACCTGGCTATATTCTGCTTTGCCATAGGCCAAACATTTCTTTTATTAACCAATAGTATCAACCCACATTCACAGCATACAGAAAGACCATTGTTGTAAAAGACTTCCTGACCCATTTGGGCCAGAAGTTCGAACCTTGCCCATGGTGGCTTTCTCCCCCAAAGAAATGAATCAGACACTTATATTAATTTCATACTCTTTGGCCTATGTCTAAGGCACATTACTAGCTAGCTCTTTCATCTTAATTCAACCCATTTCTAGTAATCTACCTGCCATGTGGCCTGGCCTGTGGATCACCTGGATTCCTTACATGGTTCTTCCTCGGTGGGGGAGGGGGGATCAGATGGAGACTGACTGACTCCACTCTCCTTCTACCTGTCTCTACTCTGATTTCCTGCCAATTGCTATGGTGCTCACCATAGGCCAAAACAGTTTATTTTTAGCATACAGAGAACATTTCCACCACCCTTCCTCTTTTCTGTCTAATAAAAAAATGATTTTAACTTTAATATAGTAAAATTACATATAACAAAAGAGTTACCAAGCAAGAATTATACTTAAAATATCTAGTCTATTTGTACTTGACAAAATTAAAGAAACAGTCTACCATCAATCCTATTTCTGTGAGTCTAAAGTTCCATATATAATTTACTACTCATCATAGCTAAGGAAAACTATAATTATAAAAATTTACTCTTCAACTCCATCAGAAACCACAAAAGAAGATAATGTTATCTTAGTAAACAGAAAGTACATTGTAAGCAACTTTCAAAATTCTAGAAATGACAAACACATCTGGCTACCTGGACAGTCACCCAAAGTTCTTCTGCAACATTGGGGTATCCATCTTCAGTCTACAGGCCTAGAGTCTGTGGCAGAATTTTTGGTGAAGTAGGACATTTGAAGGACTATCTCACCTATTTGACAAAGTTCATCAGTCATGTTGCTTTGTGTCCTGCAGAATGTCTGGCACTTTTTTTCTGTGAAGCAGGAAACTGAAGAATCATCTTACCTTGTTTTGACAAATACAGTGATCATTTGTGTATGGGTCCTGAATGTCAGGTTTATATGACATACTGTCAAACAGTCCAGGCAGGAGCAGTTTCTTGCCCAAATGGCTAGCTTTTCCACAGTGTAAGCAAATTCAATAATGAGTTTCTTTAATGCCCATCATCCTCTTTGAAATAATATGATGCCAAGAGCAGACATGTCTCACTATCCAGAAAAGTTTAGTTCTTAAAACATTTAAATGTCATATTTTATAGGTCTTTGAAGTGTTTGAAGATTACCTATCTAACTGAAGTATATTTTATATACCTAAAAATCCTAACTAACATTAATATAAGTTTGATTATTATAGATGATTAACTACTAATCTATATTTTAATTAAACATTACAATTTTAAATAAGTCACATAAATATAATACCTTAAACAAGAGTAGAAATATACATACAATATATTGATCTTACATTTGTATCATTAAACTAATACCCATACCATTATAATTTGACATTAACAGTTGTTTTTTATCAAAGTAGATTCAATAATTTATCTTATAAAATTATTTTTAAAACATACACCCTTTTTTCTTGAAAAAAAATTGTGTTTATAGTCAATCTCCTTTAAATAAAAACAAATGCTCATAAACATTATTTTGGGAATTTAGGCATAGTTTACTACTTCCTACTGATTTGGGGTACTAGCAATCTTATGGGGGTCCTGAGAAAATTTAGAATGATGGTCAAGTCTTGATTGTAGCAGTCTGTGTGCCTGCATCATCTCAGTCAGTTGATTTAAAGATGTTCTGGATGTTGACTCATCTGGGAAATCAGTTCCATTGGAGACCCCTCAGAGAGTCTTTTTTGATGGAATAAATCCACTGTTTCTCATCCTCTGTAGAAACAAAAGGAAAACCTCTTTTACAAAGTAGCATATCTTTAGACTTAATTTTGAAGTCAAGATACCTTAAAATATATTTTGATTTAGTATAACAGCCCCCACAATCAAATGTCTGTTAGTTAAAAATCCCTTGCAACAATAATATACAGTATCCAGAATCTCTGTGTATTTTCTATCTGATGTGACTTTTTAAAAATTCTGTTTCTTTTTTAAGGACCTGCTCTATTTTTTTTTCTCCCAAGACTACATATATTTTTAAAAGATTGCAGCCCATTTAAAGGTTTGTGTTTTTTTTTTCTGACTCTGTTTTATTGTGTATCTTTTAGTCTTTTTTTTAGCCATTGCTTTAAAATGCTAAGAGTTAGAATGAAAAAGTAGCAGCCATGGGTGCTGGCTTTGAAGGACCCTGGGTTCTAAGGCTTGACCCAGGCATTCAGTTCAGGTATTCGGCAGAGCACCCCCCATGAGAACAAGGAACTAAATAAAGTCTGTCCCAGGAAACAGAGTGACCCAGCCCAGATAGCCGTAATTGACTCAGATAGGACATAATGGTCTGATCGAACCTGTGATTAAAATACCAGAAGTTCCTAACAGAATAGCGGTAACCAACACCCGGTTGTAAAAGCCCCCTAACCAGCTGGTCTTAAGGCAACCCCATGACTACTGTGAGCAACCTTACGATTATAGTGTGACCTTTAAAGTGACCAATCATGTGTTGCCCCTGTTGCTATGGTGATATTATGGTCTTAGCCTTTAAAAGAGATGCGGGATTGCCCCTCCCTTCCTACTCCCTTGCTTCCCAAGGCAGGGAGGTAGCCCGTCTGCAGATGTAATAAACCTCATGTTATTTTACATCAACGGCCTGGAGTCTGGATTCTTGGGGCCCCCCTTCCCGAGGATAGTACCCTGAGTCTGGGGTCTATCAGCTTCATCCCATTTGGCTTTTTAGCATGGCAGAAATATGGTCACCACCAACTCTTGAAACCATGCTTATGGCCCCATGGGAAGTAGCAGGGTTCATGTTGCCATCAAGTAAATTGCAGCAAATTGCCCACAAAATCCATTAAGTAGTCAGTAGCAAGATCTCTCAAAAGAGCTCTCCATGTAGCCAGCACCAATCAGGAAGCCATCTTTTAAAGGAGCAAGCATTTGTTAGCACCAGCTTTAGCACTAACTTTCCAGGCCTGAACCAAAGGTTTAGTCTCATTCTCTGCCCTGCTTTGCCTCAAATAACCACACACAGGCATATATTATTTTTATGCTGCTGCTTGACCTAGGCCCAGGCATATAACTTTCTAACTCCTTCAACTGAATGCAGCCCATCTTGTTCAGCAGTGTTTCTCAGAGTAACATTTCAGCTTCTTTCCTCTGTGTCTGCTGCCATCTCCTTGTTGTGTCTGTGGTTGCTCTCTGGCATCTCTCTGGCATCTGTCTCTGTTCTTCCTGTACTCAGAGTTTTCTTAGCCTGGTAGCCCTGCCCATACTTCCTGTTTGCCTTTGGCCAATCAGCTTTTTATTAAATCCATAGGCGGGACAAATATTTATATTAACAGCATAATCCCACTGCATTTCCCTTTTTGCTGATTTTAAAACAAAAAGAACCGCAGATCTAATATTCTTTTTCTCTTTTATTATCTATAATGACAACATTACCAGCATAATCCCACCACAGCCAGCAAACAGAGCCTATCCCCCCCACACACACACACAAAATGTAGCAACCAAGAAGTTGGTTGATTCCCATTTTTATGTGTCTATAATCTCTCCATTTTTAAGATTTTTTTTTTGTTTTTAGCTTTTATGTGGATGTACATGTACCATGTTGGCACCAAATGTATATATAAGTTTCTCTCTGTCTCACCCAGCCCCCAAAGCAGCTGATAAAGTCAGAAGCTTAATATTAATTACAAACTGCTTGGCCTATGGCTCAGCCTTATTTCTAACTATCTCTTTTATCTTAAATTAACCCATTTCTATTAATCTGTGTATTTCTATGCATCTAATGGGTTCATCTGTGTTTCATTACTTCTTGTTCCCCTGGCAGTTCCCAGTGTCTCCAGTGTCTCCACCTTTCTTCTCTCTGTATCCTTCTTGGGTTTCCCACCTGGCTATATGCTGTCTTGCCATAGGCCAAAGCAGCTTCTTTACTAGCCAATGTTAGCAACACATATTTACAGCATGCAAAAAGACCATCTCATAGCATGGGCTTATAGCTCAGTTAGTAGCATGTTCATTTAGCATGCATGAGCCTCTAAGTTCAGTTCCCAGAATGACATAACCAGGGCACAACACTTTGGAGGCAGAGGCAAGAGGGTCAGTAGTTCAAAGTTATTCTGAGCTCCAAAGTGAGTTCAAAGCCAGCCAGGGATATATTAGATAAAAGAAAGTAATCAAATAAAGGTATAAAACCCCAGACTTTTGGGGGGGTGGCTTTTTCAAGACAGGGTGTCACTATGTAACTCTGGCTGTTCTGGAATTCACTATGTAGAGCAGGCTAGATTTGAACTCACAGAAATCTTTACCTCTGCCTCCTAAGGGCTGGTATTAAAGGCATGAGCCATTTCTTCCAGCTGTAACTCTAGACTTCTTGCTTCTGTTGGAAACTCTATTAAGAAACCCCCAGATCCACATGCTGAAGCAGAAATGGATGAGATCCTAACAGGAGCCATTGTCTCACAGGGAGCATGTTCACTTCAGGTCCTGGCAGTCTCCACTGCTCCCTGTGGATTTCTGTCATTGAGTTGTGTGCCTGCTGTCACCAAACACCTCATGTACACGGTCAGTACTTAGTTCTGTGTCTTTGTGCAAAGACGGAACTTAAAGTTCCAACTAGAAGGTTCTTAGTGTCATTGCACATCTGTTCTATCTGCAGGGACCAGACTATGAAGGGCAGAACACATAGTCTGTTCCCTGCAGATATGACTCTGACTCAGTGCAGAGAAATCCGCTCATGGATCAGACGAATAAGAGCATGGGTTACATGAGTACTTTCTTGATGCACAGAGGTCATGACTGAAAACCCTACCTGTCACCCTTGTATCAGTTGTCACTAACTGCAGAACAAACCTTGACACAGACGCCTTTGACTTGGTGCTGTACCCTGCACGTGAGTCAGTTGGATTGGACTCCTTAAGGCTACTCTTTCCCCAGTGAGCATGCAGACAGGCAGCCCCATACCTTGTTGCTCAGTTGGTTCAGGTTCTATCACATAGTCCAGTGCTCACCAGCCAATGTTGGGAACAATGGGATTGGACCTCTGTGTAGAACCATGGGGGCCTAGGTCTGTGTCTCAGGATGCAGAGCAGTTGCCTATGGTTACTCTCTCATCTCCTGATCTGAAAAGGAGAACACAGCTACTCTGCATCCCAAAGTATGGTTTTCAGTAAGATAAGGATTTAATGTCTCAAACTGTGTACACTGTCAAGCCAACGTAAATAAATGAGAAAACAGCACCTTTGAGGATTGACAGCAAATACCTAGAATTATGTCTCATCAACAATCTTTCCACTTAATAAGTCAGTAAGAGGCTAGTGAGTGTGTTTACTGTTTCAGAGACCAAAGGAGCCATGTCTGCAGCAGAGGCATCTTTATTTCCAGTTCCACTTCCAGCTCCAGTCAGAGTGCTGTTTGGGCACAGTGGGTAGAGCCAGGATTCTCAATTAGGTTATTTCATCTAACAGGACCCAACACCAAAACCACACTGACTTAGACAGAAAAGAAACAAAAAGATTCAACTGAGAAGAGTTTTCTCTTAGAGACTTTGGGAAGTAGGTTTTTCATCTGACTCAGGAATTAAGGGATGGAGATGGGAACCCAGCTTCCCTCCCTTTGCCTTTGCCTTCCTCAGTGTTAACCTCATGATCACAGATACTCAACACATGCTATCTAAATGCATTGCCATTGGTCTGTGCACTGGCACACATGAACTGCATAGATTCATCCAACATTTCCAGGCCAAGAGCTGCTCAGTTGAAAAATGCTTGTTGACCTCCCAAATCCATGTAAAAAGTGGGTGCAATGGCTTACCCTTGTGATCTCAGGCTAGAGATGTAGAAACAGGAGGATTCCCAAAACTCATCAGCCAGCCTGTGTAGCCAAGTCAATATGTTTCAGATCAATGAGGTTCTGTTTAATAAACAAGATGGACAGCTCCTGAAAGATACCCAAGATTATCTTCTGGCCTCTACATGCACACATATATGAATACACACACAAGTGCACACATGTGTATACCACACACCAAATTTTTTTTTTAAAAAATCACAAACTTTCCCTTAGTTTCATGTGTCACTGCACGATCACTTCCTACACTGAGTCCCACTGTTGATGTGTCACTCGCCATGATGACTTCACTAGAGATAAGTCAGTGTTGGGACCATGCCTTTGAAACTCCAGGGTCAAGGTCTTAATAAAATAGCTTGTCACTATAAAGGATCCTTCCTTGAATATTCAGCCACATCAGCAGAAGGCAGACAAATGCACCTGCCCAGTATCATTCTCCCTTATCTGGGTTTCAGAGTCTGAGATTCTGTCAAGGATAAATGGCTCCAGGTCAGGGTGTCTGACAGACAGACTGCCTGAGGCTCAGTGATGCCTGCAGAACTGCTAAAGGGCTGAGGATGAGGGTATCAGCCCTTCCTTTCTCTGGGAAAAATGCTAACTGGTCAGATTATGACCCATGGTCAGAAGCTGCTGGAGACAGTCTACCCAAGTGGAGAGCTTGTACCTATCAGCCTACCTAGAATGTGACCTCCATCGTTTTCTCCAGCTTTCCCAGGAGATGTGATGGTTAACCCCTGTAGTGATAGTTAGACTCAATCATAGATGGATTTAGAGATGCGTAGAGCTATGGCGCACACTTGTGTCCTTGTAGGAGTATTTCCAGAGATGATTAATGATAGATTCTAGAGTCAGGGCACTATCCTTGGGAAGGGGGCCCCAAGAACCCAGACTTCAGTCCAGTTGATGCAAATAGCAAGAGGATTTATTTCGTCTGTACAGGCAGGCTTCCTCCCTGCCTTGGGAGCAAGAGAGTAGCCCCGATTAACAATCTCATATCTCTTTTAAAGGCTAAAAAACCCCACAAAATCACCATAGCAACTGGGGCAATACATGATTGGTCACTTTAAAGGTCATACTATAATCATAAGGTTGCTCACAATAGTCATGAGGTTGCTTTAAGGTCAGCTGGGGGCTTTTTTAGGGTTTTTTTTTTTTTTTTTTTACAACCAAGTGTTGGCAAAGTCACAGCTATTCTGCTCGGTATTTTAATCACAGGTTCGACCATTATGTCCTAATGGTCATCTGAGTTGATTACAGCCATCTGGGCTGAGTCACTCTGTTTCCTGGAACAGTTTTAGACTTTTAGTTCCTTGTTCTCATGGGAGGTGCTCTGCCGAATACTTGAACTGAATGCCTGGGTCAGGCCTTAGAACTTAGGGTCTTTCAATTAACAAGTGGGAACTGACTTGGAAAACCTGCCTGGGACTGTTTTGGCAGTCATCTTTCAACGGGCTAGTGGCCTGAGGACAAGAAGTCCAGAGGAAGGTGGTAACCATGTGTTTCTTTGTGTTCTTTTCTATCTGAATGGCTGTGTATGTATGGTGTTTTCACCTGCTGACAACAGACTCTACCTGCCGACATCAGACAACAGCTCCTGACATCAGACTTCATTTTCTTTAGCTTTCAAACTAGATTTGAAAACCAATGGTTTTCCAGGAATGTTTCATACCTTCAGCACCATACTAAGACTGCTGGGGTACCCTGCCTTATGAACTAGGCATTTACCAAATTCTCAGTCTCTTGTGTGAGATAGCCACTGCTAAATGACACAATCCTATTAACCAGGCCAATAACCCCCTTCACATCTCTCCTCTAGAGAACCCTGACTAAGGCCACTATTTAAAGAGAACACGAACCAAAATTTGGAGCTAGGGATTGGTAACTGGCAACCAGACCTTACAAAATCAGGGTCTCTGGAGGTCTCCAGAGAATAACGTTTGGGGAAAACAAATGAATTAAATACTGATGTTAACTCAAGTAAAAATGGATTCGGTGCAATTCTTTTTAACAAACACAGTTCATGCTGATTCTTTACAGCTTCCAGACACTAAGGGCATTTCTGTGTTGTGCTTCAGAACCACCGTGGCTCTGAGCTTAGCATGGACCTTAATCATACTCTTGGATGCACTTGGGCGTTTGGGACTGGCTAATCTGAACTGAGCTGAGTGCTCTGTATTTCTCATGATGACTTGTGAAGCACGGGCCACTCTGCAGTTACTAGCTAGCCTGGGAGGGTAAAGACTCTCTCCTCCACTTTCATGGGACTGACTTAAACTCCCAACAGTTCCCAGCAGTTCTGAGGCCCCTCATGGTAGCGGTAGCTGCCCCTCTGTGAAGTGAGAGATGTGCTGGTTTCCTGCCCAATGCCCCACTTTCCTTAGGTCTCACACTCCCATTAACCTCTGTCTAGGCCATGCAAAGTATCCAGTTGCTGGTGTGGCTCATGACTTCACATCTCTCATTTGATTATTCAAGAATGATGAATTTGGTGGTGTGAAGAGAAAAATAATAACCTATTCAGGCTGCCTTATATAGCCTAGGGGATTACAAATTGAGAATGCTCTGCAGGGTGTTTTAGCAAAGATCAGTAAGCTAGCAGGAGGCTTCTGAAAACCAGACTGAGGGAAGTCTCTCTAAGCCACAAAGACATCAGTGAGAGCCAGAAGAGGCCAGGGGTTCTGCACATCCTGCTGAGCTCTCTTCTTCTGGAAATAATTGTCACAGATCTTCAGAATATGAGCTGTTTTTGTTTTTTAAAGTAGCCCCAAAATTATTAGAGTATGACCATTTATTAAAATCACCAAACTGCCAGTGTCAAAAACTGGCTTATTCAAGTTGGGGTTGTTAAACTGTCTTTTAATTTTCAAAAATAAATTATTGATTTTCATTATTTTTAAACTGTACATGCACACACATACACACACACACACACACACACACACACACACACACACACTTGACCTTGCTAGACTGAAACTTGAACACTGAGCCTGAACCTCTGAGAGTCTGTGCTCAATCATTTTCTCTTTTTAAGGTGATTATCTCAATACCTTGTCACAGTCTCTGAAAGTTGACTAATACATGATTTTCTTCCCCTCTTTTCTTAATGCTCTAGAGATTTGTCTGTGATGGCATAGCTTCCCCTGTTCTAAGACTCTGCAGTGTTCTTTAGCACATTTTTTTTTTCATCAATATTTTAGCAAGAACACTGAATGAATGATGGTAGGCACTTTCCTCTAGAGACATGACATCTGCTTGCTCCTTTGGTGACTTTGGCAGTCCCTGAGGTCAGCACAATCCATTGACACTTTTGTAGCTGTAACAGGCGAATTCTGGTCCTCTCAGGCACCCTTTTTGTTAAGCTGGAATTCCAGTGTGAAGAGAAGCCATTCAAGGAAAACAATCACCCTGAGGTGCAGGTGTGCAGGGAGGGCAGGAAGCATATTCGGTGTGATTCTGCCCCTTGCTGGGCTGAAAGTGACTTCCTGTTAAAGCAGACAATCCCTGGTGTGCTGCCTGGGTGTTGGCTCAGGTGTGCTTTGGTGGCCAATCTCACTGCTGGCTTTGGAATGCAGCTGATGCCAGTGCAGCCCAGTCTTGGGTTTAACGTAGTTGTCTCCTTTCTTTCTGCCCATTGTCTTTATTGCTATTCTACATTTTATGGCAGGATCTGGGCACATTTGACATGTCTCCACATAGTGATCCTTGCTGGTTCTCCAAACCATGAGCCAAATAAGCCTATTTAAATAAAAGTTGTTCCAGTGATAGAAAACTAAGAATACCCGGGCATAGTGGTGTATACCGAAAATCCCAGTGCTCAGGAGGGTTGGGAGTTCAAGACCAGTCTCAGCTACATAGTGAGTCCAGAGCCAACCAGAAGAAGATGAGGCCATGAAGAATTAAAGGAAGGAAGAAAAGGAAGTGGAAAAAAGAAGAGAGAAGCAGAGCCCACCACAGTCCCGAGTCTGCCTCACTCACCTCAGAGAGGACCGCACCCTCACCCTGTACACTGGAGCATTTTAAATTGGTGTCAACCTTTCCTTCCGCATAAATCTCTTGCCTCCTCCAAGGCTGAGCATGTAAGTTACTTGCATTTTCCGCAATTTTAAATAACAGTGTAGTGGATACCCTTGGGGTCAGGCATGTTTACACATTCCCAAACTGCTGTTTTAAGAGAGCTCTCATAAATGTATTGGCTGAACCAAAAATAATTATAATAATAATAATTGTTCAGACTTTCAACTCCTGAAGCTAAACTATCCCTCTGAAGTATTTGAGGCTCCTGCATCCCTAAATGCCCACTGACTATGAGGTTACCAAGCCATTTTTAATTTCAAAAGTAACTGTAACCCATGACCACTGGCCAAACACTTGTAACTTTGAACAGGTCACACTGCAAGAACCCTTCACTCAGTCTTTCATTTAACAAAACTGTGACTCGGCATCTGCTGCGTGTCATACACTATGTCATGCATGACAGACAGCTCTGGTCATCAGAGACACAGAGCTCCTGTCCTGGTCCAGAGGACAATGAGGGCTTTACAGGAAGTAAGCTATGAAGGGAGAGACATCACTGAAGGTTCATTACAGGGAAACAAAGCTGGATTGGGGTTGGGGAGAAGGAGGCTTGTGCTGGGGCCAGGAGAGGAACCAGCAGGGGATGTAAAGGCAGAAAACGGCAAGTGCAAAAGTCCTGAGATCTGAGTCATGTCTTTTCTTAATAAGCAAACAATGATGTCCTGATGGAAGACCCAGAGCCCCAGAGTCTCATCTCCTGCATCTCTGCCTCAGGCAGACTCAGTCACATGACCCACCTGCACTACTGTAAAGGGTCATATGGGTAGAGTACAAACCCCCTGCTTCTTGTCTCAGCCTCTGCCCCACTGAGTGGATTTTCCTCACCTTTGCCAACAGGAGAAAGAAGTCTCTCCATCAATCCCTACATCCTCCCCTCTGTCACGTGACCCTGGTGATTTACAACAGTTATCCCTCCAGAGACGGGGAGAAGAGGGATCTTCATAATTACACAGGCTTGCTGTTATTTAAATATTTACCAACATTAAACACCAAAGGGCTGGCACAAATGATCCGGGGACTCGTATTGTTCTAAGCTAATATTCTTTGTACAATATTATGCAAATTGCATAAACTTTATTTTGTTGTTGTTGCTGCGAGCAGTGTTTCCCAAGGCAGCCATTCACTAAGCTGAAGCAGATAAAGTTTTAATAATAAATAGTGATGATGAATAAGTCACAAAGTTTGCGCAATGCTAATCCACTCGTTCACCCTAGGGTGGTTCATTAGATAAACAAGGAACATTTCCTGCTTTGCTTTTGTTCAAGTGGCATCATTTTCCTGGAAAAATGTTTGTGCAATAAATTATTTCCACCCATTAGGTGCTAACGAACAAATCATACTCACTGGCAATCTGTCGTGAATTGCTGAGAATTGAGATTTAAGCACTGAAATCATACATTAATTTTACTTTCCAGCAACAAAGCTGGTTAAGAGAAATTAAACTTGGCTGAAATGGGAACAAAACAGTATGTCTGGTGCTGAATATTTTAAGCTTGCAAAGGAGACTGCAAATTGTTTCATTAATATTCAGACCACTTGGGCATTAGCGACAGCGAGAGAAGGCAAATAAGAGGGCTGTGTCCAGGGAATACCCATTAGCGATAAGGTGACTGCAGGCTGATGTGTTTGCCCACGGGAGGGTGGCATTGGCTCTGGCTGTGTCAGGCCCCTGCACCAGGAGCTTCTCTGGCCCTTACTACGTAGCTTCCTGGCCTTCCAGGGAAGAAGGGATTCCCTGCTGCAAGGTGTCTGCTCATCACAGCCTGCTTCCATTCAAATGGCATGCTGGGAAATTCATCCATCAAAGAGCCAACATCTGGAAACACCCTAGGAGTGCATTCAAAGGTAGAGAACCCAGCCAAGGATGCACCCTTGGCAGTAAAGGTGCCCATAGTTACAGAGATGAAAAAGGCAGCCCAGTGAACTGATTTCTAAAATACCTTTCTAAAACATAATTATCAAAGAAAATCCTACAGGCATAGATTGTACAAGGTGATGAGTTTCTACAGAGAACCCATTTGAGGCTCAAGCACCCATGGCTACCGGCAGGGCACCGTGCCATCCTAGCCTCTGACAGCAGATTCCATGCTGTGCTGACCCTCCTGTGCATATCTGGCTGTCCGTGTCTGTGCAGCACACTCACTTTGGCACCTGTGTCTGTACCTGGTCCTTTGTATTAATAGACAGGGATTGTTAGATAAAACACTTCCACATACTCTGTCATCTTCCTGCTGGCAGGTGTCTAGTTCCTTCTACTTTGGAGCAATAGCAAAGAGCCGGCTAAATGTAGATGTTCTCTAGTGAATCAAATGGTGGGATAAGTATCATAAACATAGGGGCAATGGGACAGCAGGGACACACACACACACACACACACACACACACACACACACACACCCCAAACACAAACACATATACCATGCATTCACTAGGTATAGATGGAGGAACCACTTCAGAACTTTATAAAGATGGTGAGTAGCCAGCCATGCCTGCCTTTGGGAAGAAAGCTTTGTCTTAGTTTTTAGTGCTTGGCTTGTGTGTGTGCTATTTTAAATTTTCCAAGAGTATAGATTAGGTTTTTAATATAAAAATTTACTCATGCAAGAGGTAGGGGGTAAGGAGCGTGAATGGGAAGTCATTTAGTTCTGGCTGGGTCTGTGGTCATTATTACAACATTAAATTTTATTTCCTTTCATCTGTGTGGTCCAGCTTGCCCAGTGCTTTGCCAAAGTGCATTTCAGTTACTTCTGACAAGGAAAGAATGGGAAACAGTCTCCTGCAGCTGCTCCGGGGTGTAGATAACGTGCCATGGCTGCCTGTGACTTCCTGGATTACGGGGAAATGGACCCTAGTCAATAATTCAATAATTTCTTTTTACTAATGAGTTTCATGGGAGGTGGAAACCTCACCCATTTCCTCGGCCCTGGGCTGTTTTTACTCACAGTGACTGCCATAGAGCCTGGCCAAGCTGGTGCTCAAATGACAAGAAGAAAGGAAATAGAGGTTGTGGCATTCAGAGTTTGAGGATTAATCCTGCAGACTGCATTTCCATGCTTAGACTTCTGCAGCAGGGTGGCCCCTCCCCCAACAACAGCGCCTTCTGTCTGTAGGACGGTCTAGGGGTGGGGGACAGGAAGAAGCTCTGACCCCATCTCTCTGTTCCCTTCCACTTTAGCCCCAAGGCGCTATAGACAACACATGAAAGCCAGGCTGCACACTGAGGTTTGAATTTCCAAGGACTTCTTTATGTCATCACACTTGTTTTATTCTTTTTCTGTTACTTACAAATGTGTTGGGCATCTTTATTCTTTGTCCAGAACCGAGCAAATGCAGATAGTAGCTGAATACGGGCCGTGGGCTGCACGCCAGCTTTCACTTGAAATAGGTATGAAAATAGGTTAAAAATACAGCCACTGACCAGAAACGCCCCAATTTAAAGTGAAATCCTTTAGGCCACAAAATGAAGAATGACTGGAAGCAGCTTAACCAGGACAAAGATTTATGAATGACAAATGAAAGCACAAGACTTGCGGGACAGACATGGAGATCAGGCATCTGGATAATGGTAAGGTTCTTCTCTCCATCCGTCCACAGCCTTCGGCTTCTCCTCCCCTCTCTCCACCCCCTCACTTACTCCTCCTCTCCTCTTTATTCTTTCTTTTCTCCTTATTCTTTCCCTTTGCCCCTCCAATTCTGCCTTCTCTCCCAGGCTTTCCAAGGTTATATGACCTGCAGCATCTTTTGCTACTCCTAAGTCTGGACCCTGCCCCAGTTTCCCAGAAGGCCGAGTCTCTTCTGACACAACCACTTTCCACACTTCCTCACTTAGTCCAAACAAGCCTTCCACTGCCTCCCCCATTGGCTTCCTCCTCAATAGCATCTACCAAGTCTCCTTGACTAGTGTCCGTCATGGTTTGGGGATAAAATACTGTGAGAGACTACATTATAGACAACCAAACAAATGAGTGGTAGTGAGGAGAAAGCGGGGTGCCTTTCTAGGCTTCCTAGGAGCATTAGGCTTCCCCATGACTTCCACCTCATTATCACACTGTGGAAAGTGCGCAGAGCTGGATCCTCAGCCTTGTATCACTGATGCTCAGCATTCTCTGATAAAGCTGTTTCTCCGTTCATCTCTAGACCTCAAGACTCTAAAATGTGAGACGCTATCCTGGGTACAGCAGACAGGGTTAGAACAAGCATTGTCTTTGTTCCACAGTGTGAATGTCAGATAAGAAGTGCCTGATCATGGAGGGGCATACACTTGCCTCTTTCATTTGCCAATCAGAAAAGTTCTGATTTGGGCCAGCTCCCATTGAACCCTCTCCTTGAATTATGCCACTAGCTGCGTAAATCCCTCTGTTACCTGAAACTGTGGCTCTCTAAGCACAGTTGTTTTAGAATCCTTATCAGAGATGGTGGTGAGATAGCGCTCATGACACCTTAGTAATTTCTGGAGAAGGCAGCAGACAGAGTTCAAGGAACTTCATGTAATGTGAATATGCTCTAACCAGACCCTGAAAACACATCATGTTCAATAAATGTCCTTTGTACAGATTTGATTTGCCCCTTGGAGGTTATTAGAAAAAGCCCTATTTGTTTGTTTCTTTGTTTTTCTGGTGCTGATGGTCAAACTTGAGACTCACAAAAGCTAAGTAAGTGTCTTCCCATTCTACCACATCTCCATTCCACAAAGTGTAATTCTTGCAGCCAACTCTGTACCTCATAATCTCTTCATGTGTCTCCAAGATGTACCTGGCTCTAGTTTGTTCTTTAACATTCACACACAAAACATTCCCCTCAGCATCTGCTCTCTACACTGCAGCCCCAGAGGCCTGGATACACAGCAGCCCCAGAGGCCTGGAATCACCACAGCCCCAGAGGCCTGGATACACAGCAGCCCCAGAGGCCTGGAATCACCACAGCCCCAGAGGCCTGGATACACTGCAGCCCCAGAGGCCCCAGTACACACAAGCTCTGTTTTCTAGTTGGTTGGTTCTTTCTATGCAGACATGCAACTGGCCTCGTATCATATATTAAAATCAGAGTAACAAGATCAGGTCTCTACTGGCTTGTGCTGTATCAGAAGTCCATTTGGAAATCAACTAGTATTCAACAGCCTCTACCCTGTGTGGTCACAACAGGAAACAGCACAGCTTTCCATGCCCACAGGTGTTCACACACCATCTCCACCATTCCCTGCAGCATCATAACCAGTCAGCATTTGGCTTACAGGTGAATTTCTATACATGATATGAGCAGCTGGTAGAATCATCGCAATGACAAAGTAACAACAAAGAAACTGGACATCTGTGATCACATGGATGTAGAAAGCTGTGAGAGATGATGAATATGGAGTGTGGCCAGGAATGCCACATGCCAAAGATAGGGTGGAAACAAAGACAACAAAATGATCTGACCCCAAAGGTGAATTTTACCAAAGCCTAGGAGTTCTTTCTTATTTAAATTTATATATGTGTGTGTGGGGTTATGGTATGTGTATGTGTGTGATATATGCAGGGTACGTGTGGTATGTGGGGTTTGTTTGTGGTGTGTGTGTGTGTGTGTGTGTATGGCGTATGTGGGTACAGCCCACAGCACATTTGGGGAGTTAGAGGAAAACTTTAAAGTGTCAGCATTTTTTGCTTGCACATGTGGGTTCTTGGGACCAAAATCAAATCATCATCCTTGGTGACAAACACTTCTGCCTGCCGAGCCACTTCATCAGTTATGTACTTTATTTTTCAGACAAGGTATCTTGGTGAACCTGTATCTCATTGATTTCTTTTTCTTTTTTCTTTTTTACACTGAGCAGCAAAAGAGGCCCTGGGGATTTCTTTGCCTCTGCCTACCCAGTTCTAGAATCACATGAGTGTTAGTGTTCTTCATGTGTATGTGAGCAGTACTCTACATGTGAAAATGTCTTCCCAGCTCAGCCCAGCTTATTTCTAGAGCAAGAGGGACTTATGGGACTGATGCAACCCCAGCACAAGCATTCTGAGCAACAAAAGCAAGCAGCCTCCTCTGTGGCTGATACTATTGATTCAATATCTGCAATCCTTCCACCTATCACACCTACAATGACATTAAAAATTATGAGACACATTGAGGAGAAAAAGATGCCATTGTAATGTTCCAAAGCAAGTCCACAAATAGGCTGGATATTAAGCAAGCAGGCCGTGGCTTTAACACAGCTTTGGTGAGTATAGACATATTTTTAGGAAATTGAAGTCCTTAAATAACAACTGGACATGGGATAACCAAATAGCACCACATGAAAAATTTGCATTATATTCTGAAGGCTTGAAAGTTATGTGGGCATTGAGAATGACCTAGGCATTCAGAAGAAAGGACTCACGAGCTTGGAGAGAGACTATCAAAAATCAACGGAATGAAACAAGGAGAGGTAAAGGGTGATTTGCATGGCTGGAGGAACACACCTAAGTGCCATGTGTTAGTAATGGATTTCCAATGCACGTATAACTGGAGTTCTGGAAGAAGAGGTGATGAAGTGGTAGGGAATGTGAGAACATAATTGGAAAAGACCAAATTACTGATAGGAAGCATTTCAGTGCTCTACAGAGAGAGAATTCTCAGCAAACCCAACACAACAGAGGCAAAATGACAACTAGGAACTTGTACTCAACATATATCAATGAAATCACAGGAAAATTACTCAGCTGGGAGAAAGGATGAATATGAAGTCCCTAAAATGTCAGACACTTCCCACCAGGAGCCATGGAAGCCCCAGCCAAGGAACAGTTTTACAAGGCTTAGAAGGAAATATAAGTTCAACCTGGGTCTCCAGACAGATAAAACCATCAAGCTTTTGTTTAGCTGAAAAGGCTGAGATGATTTTTATACAGAAGATAATGGCCTCCAAGAAGATAAGTGTCATTGCTTAGGATTGTGAGAATGATGGTTCCCTAATGTGCTTAAAGAACAAATGATAGTGCCTGTCCTGTTTATAGCAAACACACACACACACACACACATACGTAAGAGATGTAATAGGGAAAGTACAAAGGATTTTGGGGAATGAATAGAATTATAGAGGCCTAAAACACCTACATGTGCACTCAGAAGTAAAAGGGTATTTAGACCTATTTTTTGTAGAATAATCTTTTTTTTACACTGTGAATGTGTCTTTACCAAGGAGACTTCTGATTGGTTTAATAAAGAGCTGAATGGCCAATAGTTAGGCAGGAGAGAAGAGGTGGGATTTCTGAGGAGAAGAAAAGAAATCTAGGCACATAGAGATGCCAGCGAGACATGGGGCAAGTCGGATATACAGTATAGAGGAAAGATTACCAAGCCACATGGCAAAATGTAGATTAATAAAAGCAAGTTAACTCATAAAAGCTAGTTGGGAATAAGCCTAAGCTAAAGGCTAAGCTTTCATAATTAATATTAAGTCTCTGTGTTGTTATTGGGGAGCTGGCCATCCCACGAAGAAAAGTCTGAGTACAGTTGAGGAAGCTTGAAAAATTTGGCATCCATTGCCTGGCACGTAAATCCACATAGAGCTTGAAAAAAGCTAAAAAAAAAATGTGCCAAACATGGAGTTGAGCACAGCTTCCTGGCAACTGTGGTCTCTTGGGTAGGCCCAGTGTTGTAGTGTACAGAGACATGCCTCTTTTAAGAGGCACAGCTGAACAGCCGGACACTTGAGCAGCTGGTGTGCTATTCAAATGCCTACCTACTGCAGACACAGCAGATTCCCAGAGCTGGAACAGTAGGCACAGCTCCTATTGCTGCCTGTAAACCTGAAGCTTAAGATTTGACTCCCACAGTCAGAGGAGGTTGCGGGCACATAGAGAGCGAGGTCCAGGATGAGAAATCCTCTAAACAGGTACAGTGTTTAAAACTATGCTTAGGTATAAACAGATGTAAAAAAATAAATAGATTAAAAAATAAAGTCTTTAAAGAAAGAGTAAATTAATAATAATAACAAAAGTAAGCCACATAAAAAAGGAAAATACACAGGATATCTGAATCCTGGACAAGGTTGGGTTCACTTTAAAGTTTTTAAATGCTAATGAACAAAAAAATACTTACTGAGAGAAATTAGATTATAAAACTGATAAATTAAAACAATCTAAAGTGTCTTAACTTCAGAATGGAAGTAAAATATATGTTGCATTGGAAGATAAGTTTTGCTATTTTTTTCTACAGGCAACTATGGATTTCTTCAAAATTAAAAAAAGATCAGATTTGATTGGGGGAAAGCAATCCTGAAAATTTTGTTTACATACATAAAGAAAAAAATAGAAGACAAGCAATATATATGCTCATACCTTGACATGGGAACAGCTCTGAGACTAGATGAGACATGATAAATCTTGTTGGCTACACAATCCTCATAACTTGATATTACTTACTATCCTTTCATATGGCATGGACAGAAGTTTGTTTATACAGTTGAAAAAACTTAAAAAATTGACAGACGCCTTTTAACTGCTCAAACATAGAACAACAACAAAATCTTTAGCTGACTTGTATACATTACTTATTCCCTGCTTTTGTTAATTCAGATATATATGTTACTTTTAAAAGTTTGTGAATTTTCAGAAAAAGGGTCAGATACCAATAAAGACCAGTAGCCCAAGTGACCCAGCCTCTCAAAATGCCTCTATTGAAGTTTCCTCAAAATTCCACATCCCAAACAATTTCAAAGCTAATAGCTGAGATGATCCAGCTTCATAAACTATCCAGCCAACTTCAAATAAGCTCTACACTTTCCCATCACACAGAGACTAAACAAAAAAATAATACAGCTCCATCTCTCAGGACCTGATCATTATCTCAGTCTTCTCAGGGTTCCCTAAAGCTGCAGTCACCTCCAGACAGCAGGAAGCAGACTTGAGTATATGATGCACACATTCTCAAGAGCTGGGGTATTTGGTTTCAGGCTATTTGGTGGACATTTGTCATTGTTTAGATGTAGGCGGTAGTTACAAGATGTTATTGGTTATGGTCAGAAAAAAAAACTAAACAAAGAAGATTAGATTAAAGAATCTCTTTCTGAAAAACAAAACAAAACAAACAGGAAATAATAGGAATGATCGAACAAAAGAAAGCTTACTGGATCTGCTTTTAAACTAAAGTAACAACTACTAGTTGTAGCCTGAAGATTATCTATCCTGTCTGGGCCCCTCAGTCCAGACAAAGCTGTCCCACCTGAGGTCCCACAGCTGCTTATAAAATAACTACTCAGAGTCTAATATTAATAACAGACTGTTTGGCCTATGTCTCAGGCTCATTATCAAGTAGCTTTTATAACAACTCAATACATTTTCATTAATCTATATATTGTCACATGGCTCTGTGGCTTTACCTGTGTCCCATTACATCTTGCTTTCTGGGTGGCGGCTTGTAGCTTCTCTCTGATTCTGCCTTCCTTTCATTATCTCTGCTTGGATTTTCTACCTCTCTCTAAGCTGCCTTGCCATAGTCTAACACAGCTTCTTTATTAACCAAGGGTAATAAAGTATATTCACAGCATACAGAAAGACATCCCACATAAACTAATCTTAAAATTTTACATTATATGGATTTTTGAATATTGATACAAATTTAAGGTTAATTTAATTAAATTTATTAATCAATTAAATTTAAGTTTAGATCAGACATTACTTAGAAAAATTTTAATAGCTCTAAAAATCAAGACCCCCTATGGGATGCGGCCAAAATTGATCTGAGACCTAAAAAACACAAAGTTCCATCCCTGTTTTGTTCCTGGGTCCCGGGGAACAGATCAGTAGCCCAGTGTGAGACAGATCCTCTCTGCAAAAATTGAGGTTCAATATGTATTGTGAGTGTTAATATACCCTCAATAAATGTTAATCCTTTATACAATATATTGCAAGTAAATATTTCTGAAATAGTGTGCTGTCCAAATTGAAAAAGCAGGAAAAAAAAAAAAAGAAGGCACCTGCTAAACTTTTCAAAGATAAGGTAGAAAAGCTCTTGAAAATTCCTACTTCACAGAATTGTCTGTCAGATATTCTAGGCCTATAGGCCAAAGATGGATGCCTCAATATTGCAGAGAAACCTTGGGTGACTATCCCAGCAGCCAGCTATTTCTGTCATTTATATAATTTTGGAATTGTTTGCTCTGCACTTCCTTTTACTCAGGTAATATTACATCCTTCTCAGGTCTTTGATGGGGTTGAAGAATAGATAGTTATAGTTTTACAGTTTTCCTTGCTATCAAATTCAAAAAAGAAACTTACACAAGAGATGTAAAGTTTATAAGGTTGAGAGACATAAAAGCTTAAGTTGTTTATTTAAGAAAATGTTTTAAGGTCTAAAAAGATAGTTTTAGGTTGGTAATACAAGTTATGATTAAGAAGATAGTTTAGGTATAAAAGTTTAGATTTATCAAGATAGGACAGATAATACATTATATTCTCCAAATGTGCCAAAGACAAATGAACTGGATACTGCAAATGTAATTCTTTCATGATAATTGTTCTTATTGTATGTAGTTTTACTATGTTAGAGTTAAAATCTTTCCTTTTTATTTAGACAAAAAGGGGGAAATGATGTGGGATAATTTTTTTTATACACTGTGAAGATGTGTCTTTGCCAAGGAGTGTTCTTGTTGGTTTAAGAAAGAGCTGAATGGCAAATTGCTGGGCAGGAGAGGACAGGTGGTGTTTCTAGGGAGAAACTGATAGAGGAGAAGGATTCTAGGTATGCAGAGATACCAGTAAGATGCAAAGTCTGATATATGGTACAGAGAAGAGGTAACCAAGCCACATGGCAAAACAGAGATTAATAAAAGCAGATTAATTAAATTATAAGAGCTAGCTGGGAATAAGCCTAAAATGAAGGCCAAACTTTCATAATTAATATTTTCTCCATGTCATTATTGGGACCTGGTGGTCCGGCAAAGAAAAGTGTGACTACATTTGAGGAATCTTGCCACAGCTATCTCTGTTACTTAAGGATAAATATTGCCATGCTGAAGTGGCAGCTAAAATAAAGATTAGAGAAGATAGCTTAAAAAGAGGTCATAAAATATAATACTTCAAGAATATTCACTTAAACCAAAAGAGGATGGAGAATGAGGTAGAGAGAAATAAGGAATACATGATGAAAAAATGATAGGCTTAAATTAAACATCTTGACAATTATGTGAAAAATGAGTAGATGAAATATTACACACAAGGGACAGTGGCTGCCAGATTCCAGTGAGAAAATCTTAACACTCAACTGTGTAGTTTTCTAGAAACATGGCTTAAATATGGACATAGAGTTTGAAATTTAATGTATAGAAACAGATGTGACAGGCAAACATGAACACAAAATTACAACAATGCCAGGGAACCTTGTTACAGAGCTACAGATGGAGTCAATGAGGAATATCTCAAGTTGTCTTCAAGAACCAAGTCTTGAAGAGACCATGATCTGAAATATGATGTAAAAATAAACTTCAGAAAACAAGTAAATATTGACATTGAGGGAATACAAAGCTTCAGCTCAGTTGCGAATGCATCTGATGCTACAACAATCAAAGAATAAATCTACATGGAGATAAACATTTGTTTAGCTCTGACTGTCAACACTGAGAAACGCAGAGCAGTGGCAGGCTATAAGAACACGTACATTCTAAGAACTGAGACACACAGGGTGTGTGCTAGCTCTCACAATAGTGAGCTAAGAAAACAGACGGGCTGCTGAAATGTCCTAAAATGGTTAGAAATTAAGCAAAATATCTGCAGATGAATACACACATCAGAGAATAAGTCATGGAGGAAAGAAAAAAAATTGATCAACTGGATATAATCAACAGGACAAAATATTTAAATTGCAGGATGCTGCTAACCAGCTGGGATAACTGCCCTATGTAGAGCTGCACATTTTATACATTTCTTAGAGGAGGCTTTAAAGGCAAGGGCTACACTTTGAACCTAACTAGCTAGGAAGAAAGCAATGTTAACTAATAAATATGAAATAAAGAAGTCATTTGAAGTGTGTGATACTCGAAAAAGATAGGAAATAAAGTAACCAGGAAGAAACAGAGGAAAATTATGATTATTTGGAAGGACTGATGAAAATTAGTAAAGTCCTAGAAATATTGGTGGGAAATAAATGAGTCACCAAGATGAACACAAAGTGGTACAATGTCCTGGTTGACTTCCGTCCCCAACCTGACACAACCCAGAGGTGCAGGGGTCTTAATTGGCTCTGATCATTCTGACCTGTGACATATCTCTGAATAACCATTCCTGGTGATTGATATAGATAGACCCATCCCTAGGAAAGTGGGTCTGGGCTTTACAAAAATGGTAGCAGAGAATGGACACTGGAGAGTAATCAGGATGTGGTTCTGCTCCAGGTTCCTGCATTCATCTCCCGACTTGAGTCCCTGTACCCACTCTGCTATATAATGTGTTGTGACCTGGGAAGGATAAACTAACCTTTTCCACCCCAGCTTGTTTTTGGTCACAGTTTTAATGTACTAAAAGAAAGTGAAGCAGAACACACAGGAAGTAGCCTGTCTGCATGCCCAGGGCCTACTGAAAACAGACTCCTAACAGGTCCCTCTACAGGCAGCTACATGACCAAAGACAGCAGCATGCATGCTGCCCAATATTTAAAGAGATACATGGTGTTGTTCATTTTTTCTTCCACAGAAGGGGAAGAAGGAACCACTTGTTTTGAGAAGCCAGCATGAGCCCAGCACCAAATCACAATAAATAAAATTATAGGCTAAAATCCTTTATAGAATAACTGCAAAAAATATTTTTAAAATATTAAGTATGGCTGGGCCAGGCATGCAGGTATTTTGACAGAGTCTGACTCTCATTATGTACAAAGCCATAGGTTCACCCCACCACCACATAAATCATATGGTATGGTTCATGCCTGAAATATCAGTACTTGAAAATGGAGGCAGGAGGATTAGAAATTCAAAGTAATTCCCCATCACAAAACAGTCCAATATGTGAATATGTATATCATATGTATAACAGTATATCACGACACAAAGTCTTACCAAGAAGTCCTGGTGGTTTCTACATTCAAAACCAGAGTAACTCATCACCTCAACAAAATCATACACTGAAGCATATGATCATCAAAAACTGCAAAAAAAGAAATCATTTGACAAACAAACCCATAAATAATTTATAAAATGTTTTGGCAATAGATGAATTTTTCTACAAGAGAAATTTTAAAGTTCAATAAAGAACATTCATGAAAACCCCATGTTCACACCTACTCAAGGGGAAAAGAGTGTTTCACTCAGGAACATGGATTTGTTTACACCAGACTCGTTTCACATTGTAGTAAAGGTCTTTACTTTCAAAATATGACGTAAAAACATTGTCAGAAAATAAAGATCCATTCTCACTGACAAGAAATATAATCCTGTGAATTATAAATGATCCATGGAATCTACAAATTCTACTAGAGAAAATAAATCAGCTTATACAATATAAACCAGGATATGAAGCCAACTTCTCTACCATATATAAGCAGTAGAAATAGGGAAATGAAATTTAAAAGCAGTAAGTTTCTAATTGCACTGATCATCAAATTCCTAAAAAAAAAAAAGACCTAGTTAAAGATCTGGGAACTTCTCCACTGAGAACTATGCATGAAACCATAGTGTTCAAATTAATTTCCAATTTCAATAAATGTCCATGGCCTGAATAACCAATATTGTTAAGTTGTTAATTTCTCTCAGGTTGATAAATTCAATCCTTGGATTAATACAATTTAGAGGAACTCAACAGCCAATGGGAGACTCCTATCAGGGCTGTGGTCCAAACCTTTGGACTGCACAAACTCTCTATAAGCTATGTTTTTGTTGTTGTTGTTGTTTAAGGAGACAGGGTTTCTCTGTGTAACAGTCCTGGTTATTTTGAAACTCACAGAGATCCCCTCCCTTTGCTTCCTGAGTGCAGGGATTAAAGACATGTGCCACCATTCAGCATGAGCTATAGATTTTGGTCCCTTCTGACCCTTGGGGGTTAGTTAAACCTCAGTAGAAACATAAAAAAAAGAAAATGGGTCCCAGCCAGTGAAGCCACCACCAAGCTGAGGTCTGCGCTCTCTCGGGTCCCTCTTATGTCATGAGCTCATAAGCATAGACCACCTAGTGCTCTGACCACATCTCATTCTCTCGCTCTAGATCACTAGGATACAGCCCAGTCTGCAACCCTCTTACCAGGACACTTCTTCCCCAATGTATGACCACTCACTATTAATTGAACATAAAATATTTTCCACCTCTATGCCTGACAGGGCTGTAAGAGAATGAAGCTGTCTCCCCTCTCCCCTCCCCTCCCCTCCCCTCCCCTCTCTTTCCTTCTCTCCCCCCTCTCTGCACTCCCTCTCTCGTTCTAGGACTGTTCCAGCACAATAGACAGTGGTGTGAGCAGCTGAACACAGACTCCCACAGGCAGGCAAACACTTCTCGGAGGAGTGCTACCCTGAGCCACCCAGCCTTAAATTCATGCTTTCATGTCCAGGTTCTGACAAATGTTAAATATGACAGAATCAAGCATATGGGTTAATTCCACTTAATTTAATTAACCAGACTTAATTTTGCTCTGCATTCGGATACACCAAAGGGTAGAATTTCATGCCCATCTATTCTGTGTGAAGAATTCTGGGGCTTTCTTTGATCGTCTGCTAATTCAGTTGCTGTAGCAATTAGCTGTTGCTCAGCTGACCCAGCTTTCAGGCACAACCTGATGTTGATTTTAATTAATTCATCTAAGACCGGGGCCAAATGAAATATCCATTAAGTCCCACTCCAATGTCTACCTCTTTTATGTGAATTTGCTGCTTGCTGATCTGGCCATCTCTCTCCCAGTCAGCACTGTGCTCTATAATGTGAGCTCCTCCTTCTCCAGTTCACCCTCCTGACCTTTCACAATTACCATTATTAATTAGCACAGCAGTCAGCAAGAAGGTGTCCATCGGTCCCCCTTGGGGAGCCACGCCAGCTCCCACGGTGACACCTCAGGTCTGGGGCATGAGCTCCACTTCATTCCCCAGACACAGGCATCTGGAGCTTTTGACCTCTCCTCACAATGTCTTTGGACATTTCTGCTCTCCTGGCACGTGTCCACTGTCCAGCACCTGACTGCTTCTCATTTCAATCTTTCTGGAGATCTGGATTAATGTAAGAAGCAGTGGCCACACTTCATTCTCTCTTTTGTCCATTCACAGCGGGAGAGGGAAGGTTTTGAGTAAAGTTCAGTACTGACCTGCCTGACGGAATTGTCCAGCTTGTTCCACCCTCCAATTCAAGTTCTAGTTTAAAAAAAAAACCATAAAAAGCTTGATGTTGTCGTCACTCAGGCCCTGCCAACACACCACCGACAAGTTTGTTCTTTTCCCATCTATAGAATAAACCACTCTCTGGCCCTTCCGGGGCAAGCAGTGATAAGCAGGGAGCTTTCAGAGATGAGTAGTGTCCCAGGTTGGTTTCTGTCCCTGTGGTAAAAGGCCATGACCAAAACCAGCTTGGAAAGAAAAGGGTTTATTGAGCATAAAGGTCACAGCCCACCATGAGGGAAGCACTCAGGGCAGGAACGTAGAGGCAGGAGCTGAAGGAAAGGCCATGGAGGGTGGTGCTCACTGGGCCGCTTCCCATGGCATATACAAGAACCTAGGACTGCCTGCCATGGCCTGGCACCATCCACACTGGCTGGCCCTCCCACACCAATCATTAATGAAGAAAAAATCTCTGTAGAAATCTCCTGCCACCCATTTGAGTTTCAACACTGTCTCTCCAGAAAGGCAAGTTAGAGGGCCAATGTGATTGGACCAGCCACAGCTTCCAGCTAGAGTAGGCACACAGCTGACAGATATTAATGATCCACTTGGCAGCCCGGTGATTGGGCCTCTGTCCCATCAGTCCAGCCAATGCTTTCTGCTCAAGGGCTGCACAGGCTCTCATTGGGCTTCTGGACCTTGTTTCTGTCATGCTGACTGGAGTAACCTAATCCAGCCAGACACACCCCTCCCTTGTTCAGGAGGCCTTTACTTAAAGGGCATCTTCCCTGTGGAGAGAAGGAACACTCTCTCTGACAGGGTCACAGGTGCCCATGATGAGCCTGGCTCTGGTCCTGGTCCTGGATTCTACAACCCTGCGGTTCTCATGAACAATCCAGCCCAGGGTAAAGATAAAGACAAAGACTGGGATCCTTGCGGGCCCCACAGAGCTGGCAATCAAGTTTGCCCCCCAGTCTGATGCCCCAGGTGTACAATTGTAGAATAAGCACCTCCTAGTCCACCTGTAGTGGGGGCTAGACCGTCCCCTTCCGGGTCAAAGTGCCTCATTCTCCCTCTGTGGTCCAGCTACTCTGCTCCCGGATTGGATCTGCTATTTGATCTCCCGCCTCCTCCTCCGTGCGCCCGGTTTCTCTGCTCTTTGTTCCTGTTCCTCTTCTCTCCACCTGTTTGTCTCCAGGTCTTTGTCTATTATTTATGGATTGAATCCTCAAAGCTCCCTCCCTACACAGGAAACTGAGAGTTAGGTTTCACTTTGCTCCAACTTCTGCTCTGAGACAAGACGCAATTCTCCAGAGACCCCCACGGCTTTCTTTTCATTGCTTCTTCGAAGATCCGGGAAGGTCATGCAGGAGGCTTTTGCTATTCTCTAACTTCCTGCAGATCCAGGAAGCTTTGATATTAAAACCATCTGTATCACTCAGCATCCTCCAAGTACTTCTGTATATGTACTTGCACCTTGTAAATTTGGGGGTCACATGTGTGTCTGCATGTGTGTTTCCTTGTGTGTATGCATGTTCTCATTTGTGTGTTCTTTATGCATCTAAATATGTGTATGCGTGTTCCTGTGTTTGTGTGTACATGTTCCTTGTTTCTGCCTTGTGTGCCTACATATGAGTCTGTGCTCTCCTACGAGTGTGTAGTCCACACATTTGTATCTGTTTCCCATGTGTATGTGTTTGCATGCTTCTATGTCTGTGCCTTGTGTGTATACATGTGTATATATGTATGTTGCTGTTTGTGTATATGTGTGTTCTTGTGTTCCCACATGCATGTATATGCATGTGTTGCCATGTGTGTATGTGTGTATATATGGAAACCAGACATTGATGTCTAGTATCAATTGCTCTCCATCCAATATACATAACAGAGTCTCTCCCTGGAGTTTGGAGTTTGCCAGTTTGGCTAGTCTTCCTTGCTAGCCAGCTTGCTCTAGGTATCCTGTCTCCACATCCCACACTACAATTATAGGCAGGCTGCTATGACACTCAGCACTTACATGGGTGCCGGGGATCGAACTCCTCTGCTTGCACCCTAAGAACCTTATCCCCTGAGCTGTCACTGTGCTCCCTTAAAATAAGTTGGTAAATACTTACTGTTGAATCTGTCAGGGGACGGGAAGGGGACACAAGAGATGACAGAGACATTTTCCTGTCCAGGTTGAGACTAATCTTTTTGACAGCTGAGAATCATAGATCATTAGGAGGACCCAGGGGTCATGATGGAGCATATGGGTGGGGGAGGAGCAATACCAGGCAGGCAAGGGCCTCGGTAGGGGAAGCCAAGATAACTGCAATGTGGTCTTGACGGCTGTGTCCATCTGTGCTCAAACATCTTGGAATTTTCAGCTGTTCTTCTCCAAGCACCAGGACATTTGCCCACACACCTGTGTAGTAGCCGAGGGTCTGTGCCTTCCAAAAGCCCGATGTCATCCCATGATGTACTGTGTTCCTGTGCCTCCCCTCTTTTACAGGGATCAGGGGAAGAAATACTTTTAAAAAGAAATACAGTTCACTGTGACTTAGGAAGGGGAATGGTCTCCTTACCCTGTGAATATGCCTCCCACCTCTGAAATATTCACAAAATCTTCCAAATCCCACTGGGCCCATTTTTTTCGTGGGCAACCCACACCAATCGTTCTTTGGAGAATTTGTTTTGACAAATAAAGCTCAGACTGTCTCCAAGGTGTTCAGCTCCTGACAAATGACGCTCAGAAATGTCTCTGCTCTTGACTGGATTCATTTCTTCAAGAATCAGAAGATCCCATCCTGCCCAGCATACCAGAACCCTAGGATGTAGGATGTCCTAACCAACTCACATGGATATAACAAAGCACATTCACAAAGTATGGCTTAACCACCACCCTTTCTCTTCTCACAGCTCTGTCTGCTCCAGAAGCACTAGGGAGTCAGCAGGTTAGAGTGAGAGAGCCATTCTTCAGACGTGCAGATGGCCACTGTCACAGTGTCTTTCCTCAGAGAGAGAGAGAGAGAGATCCTGCCATGCTGACTTCATTTACCCTTCATTACTTCCTGTTCTGATTTCATTCTGTGGTAGAACAGCCTGACCACAGTTGGGGAGACTTACTTGGCCTTCATTTTTAGGTCACAGCCCATCATTGAGGGAAGTCAGACAGGGACTTGACGCAGAAACCATGAAGGGACAGGATCCTGGGTTTCACAGACTCATGCTTGGTGAGACTTTTTGTACAACTAATGGCCATGTGTCTAGGGTTGTTGCTGCCCATAGTGATCTGGGCTCTTTCCATCAATTAATAGTTAAGACAGACTCCCACAGACCATTCTAATCTAGGAAATCCTTCAGCCATGACACTCTTCTCAGATGCCTCTGTGTATCCTTAAAGCTAACTATGACACCTCCTCCTCAAAACCCTATGTCCAGATACATCATCACACCGGGGACTGGGAGATTAGGGCTTCGACATGTGAACTGGGCAGTGTGGAAACTAAGCCACTTGGCTGTGAGTTCACAGAGCCGGTGGGAGGGGCTGTTTCTAGGAACCTAAATGAAAATGCACAACAAAAAAGTGAAATTGCAAGGGGCCTGGAGAGAGAGCACAGTTCATAAAATGTGTGTCACCTGGGCACGAAGATCTGATTGAGATCAGATTGATGATCTAGAGCCATGTCAAAAGCTTGTGTGGTGGCATTTGCTTATGATCTGGAGTTGGGGCAGCAGAGACATTAGGATTCCCCAGCTTGCTAACCAGCCAAGACTGATAAGTGAGGACCAGGCCAATAAAAGACCCTGTATGTATCAGAAAACAAGCAGACTAGCCTCGGCGAAATGAAGCCACAGTTGATCTCTAGCTTCACAGGCATATGTGTATACACACACACACACACACACACACACACAGAGAGAGAGAGAGAGAGAGAGAGAGAGAGAGAGCACAGAGAGAGAGAAAGAGAGAGAGCCAGAGAGCACGCACGCGCGCGCACACACACACACACACACACACACACACACACACAGAGGGATACACAGAGAGGAGCCATAGGCAAGCAGGTGGAGAGATAAATTGTGGATCGCAGCATCCAGGGTGCTAATTTAGATCTGTTGCCTCTGAGCCTTCTGTGATGTTACAACAGGCAGATCAGCTCAGCAGTGCAATGAAACACTCGAAAATGCAGCAATAACTCAAACCCCTTGTTCTCTGCCAGAGAGCAGTCATTGGAAGCTTCAGAGATAAATTCCTGTGGCTCTCTCTGGCTGCCCTGTCTGGATCCTTGCCTTGATGGCTTGGCTGGTGTGAAACAAGCAGAGATGGGGTGCAGATAGGCTAGAAAGCCTGGAATTCTGAGGTTTGCTGGGAGAACTAGGCAAGGCAGGCAGTGGACAGTGCTACCAGGCAGGCCGCTCCTAGACTTAAAAGAGGGTTTCATTAGATAACACCATTAGTTCAAACAAATTCTTTCTGCCTGAGAAGCCTGAAGCCTTACAGGAACACAGCTCTCCTGGAGTGTCCCCAGTGGCCAATCATGCATTGCAAACTGCCACTGCATCTGAGTTTCATTAAGTTCAAACATCTGAAATTGACTTCTATTTCTCTTTTGAAACTCCTGGGTCTCTAGCACCCTGTGTTCCATTGTTTCTGACTTCCCTCTGCATGGGGCATTAACTAAACATCCTCTCACCCTCAGCACCTGACTGGGGAGAATGAGGTGGTGTCTCCAGCTCTTGGGGACCAGAGAGGGCTCAGGAAATCTTGTTCCCCTCTAGCCTCCCTGTGTTTTCTGCTTCAGATCTCAGCTCTGTCCTCTGAGACAGCAGCAGTGATGTTGTACTGTCTAGCGTATAAACAGAACCCTTCCGATTTAATTGCTTTACTCCTCTCCACCACACAAAACGTGTATAAGCTTTAACAGGCTGAGAGGCCTCCGGGCACGGATTTTAACAACCTGCCTGTGATTTGGAGCTTGCACGCATTATAGAAGGCGCAGACACTCACTGGGAAGATGGTTATAGATCCTGGGGGCAGAGTTGCCTCCAGGGGAAGAGCCACAGGGAAAAATCTTTAGAAATGTCTTGAAAAATGTATCTTTATCCCAATATATTGCAAAGATGCATCAATTTTTTTAATGTATTTGTGTCGAAGTGTTTTAATAGAGCATGTTGTCTGAGACCTTGCTTGTACCAGACTCAGAAGATGGAGCTTAAGGGCTAGAAAGAGATCATTTGCAGAATAAGAAAATGTCAGGGGTTCAGTCAAGTAGTGTCTTCAAAAAATAACTCAGCAGGAAGTGATTCTCCTGGCCTCCTGTGACCTTTGCCCCTTAGCATTACTTCCCAGAAAGCTTTACCGTAAATTAATTCCATCTCCTTCCACAGTCCTGGCAAGGTGATAAAGTGCACATAACTTCTGGAACTGCCTCTCCTGCTCAAATGAAGCCAAAAGCTACCCTGTAAAAGTATGGGTAGGAGTTGTGCTCAGAACTTACAGAAGTGGGCTACACCCTGGTCTTTTAAAATGAGTTCAAATCCAAGTTCTCAAGAGGAAGAAGCTTTGAGATGTTCTGCTAAAGTTCCAACAGGAAGCAGAAGAATGCTAAAACCTGATATGATTTCCTCAACCTGTGGAAGAGCTGAGCTTCTGGCCTATGCTGTCTCTCAGTGAGTGCTGTGTCAGGTACCACATCATCACAGTGGACTAGAAATGGGCAGTTCTCCACACAGGGTAATAGGAGGAGTCCAGTCCCCCTGTCCTCACCCTACAGTAACTTTGAAATGACCCCTCTGCACAGTCTCTGTTTCTGTGAATCCTGTCTCTCCTGCTCAAATCAGGGCAGGGCAGCCACTGTGTGACACCTGATACTGCTTCAGCCTAACCTACAACCATGGCCAAGTCACCAGTTTGCTGTCGCTCCATTGTCTGCCCACAGAGCGAGTCACTGTCCTGAATTAGGAAGAGATGGTTGAATCTGGACTGGCACGGCTCAACATGACAGATCAATACCAAAACACAGCAACCAACAGGCCATATACCCAAGGCAAAGAAAATACCTTGAAAAAGATGGGAAGTGGGGGTAAGGAGAACTAAGATGAGACACATAGGGCCTTCTCATCAAAGCCTGATAGGCCAAAAAAGAGGCCAGTTACTTAGCATTGAAAAGAAATAGCTTTTGATCACTTGTGTTTCTCATGCTAACACCTGAATGAAGCTACTTAAGAGCCACCCTGGTTCAGAGCTCACTTCACTGTAGTCTTAGCCAGCCTCGGGAGCAGGAGGAGCCTGTGACTGTGATCACAGGCTCTTGCTCATGCCTTGGCCAAACAGGAAGCAGAACCGGGTTATAAACTGGAAGGCTGGTCCGTAAGTGACTCACTTCCTCCTTCCTCTCCTCTCCTCTGGTATCTCCTCCATCCCTAGACAGAGCAGAAGCAAGGCATGCAGGAGGAGAGGTAAAATCCATAAGGCACGTGGCAGCATCTAGATGAATAGAAATGGGTTAATTGAAGTGGTGAGAGCTAGTTAGAAACAAGCCTAAGCTAAGGTTGAGCTTTCATAATTAATTTAATGTCTCTATGTTATGACTTGAGAGTTGGGGGTTCAAGAAAGCCCGCTACATATGGCATCCAATGTGGGGGCTCGAATATCCAAACATAGGGCCCAAGAGAGGTAAAATAAATTCTGGACAAAGAACTGGATGTGGCTTCCTAGTCCTGCATTCTTAGGCAGACCAATGCTCAGCAAACAGAGGCACAGCTATGGGCTACTGCCTGTGGGCAGGAGCCAGCTTCAAGTGCCATGCACCAGCACATGTAACATTCTCTAACATTCACTCACTCAGTCAGAGGATATTACAGGTGCTTGGTAAAGATAGAGCCAGATGGAAACAAACGTTTACATAGGCTACAGTGGGTTTTTTTTTGTTTTTTTGTTTTTTTTTTTGTTTGTTTTTTTAATGTGTGTAGGCTAAAAAGAAAATAAAATGAAAGTCATAAAAATAAATAATAAAATAAAGTCTTTAAAAAGTGGAATAAAATATTATATAAAGGGCAAACCACATAAAGATGGAAAATACACAAGGAGTCTGGATCCTGTATAGTGTCTTGCTGACTTTAAATTTTTTGATTGCTGATGAATAAACAACAGTTGCTGAGAGGTATGGAGTGGTAAGAAGGATGCTGAATTAAACCAGCCTAGATGCTTTAGAAATACCTTCACTTCAAAATGGAATTCAGAAAATATGTTGTGTTGGGAAAAAGTTTATGCTTTTGTTTCCACAGGGATTGAAAGACTAGGGATTTCATTCAAGGTTAAAGAGAATCAGGTTTGATTGGGAGAGACCTTCTGAAGATCTTGACTATAGACATAAAGAAATAAATCTAGAAAAAGTTCAAGACAAGTGATCTATATTCTACCTTCTCAAAGATAAAACAAACCAAAAAATCCATCTTTGGCTGGCTCGTGTACAATGACAATCCATACGTGTGTTAATTCAGGTACGTATGTAACCTTTGAAAGTTTGTATGTTTTTAGAGAAAAGGGGCAGGCACCAATGGAAATAGCTGTCCCAGGTGATTCAGCCTCTCAGAGGGCCTCTTTTGCAGTTTCCTTAGAGTTCTGTATCCAGAACAGCTTTAAGGCTGCTAGATGCTCTGGTCAAGCCTCACAGGGCTGCAGAAAAGTCTTGTGCTTTCCTATTGCACAGAGACTGCACAACAAATGTTATGGTTATTTTTCCCAGGATTTGACCATTATCTTAATTTTCTCAGGGTTCCCTCCAAAATGCCAGCACCCCCTAAGCATCAGGAAGTAGTCTAGAGAACACAGCACCCATATTCCCAAGAGGTGTTGTGGGTGTGTTTTGGTCATCCAGTGGGTTATGAATATTTGTCATCATTTAGGAGGTGGTTACAAATTGTTAGGGGGAGTTGGTTACAGATGGTTACTTGTCATGGTCAGGTGTAAAGCTAAACAAAGACATTTAGATTCAGAAATATCTTTCTGAAAGGAAAATGGGAGGGTATAGTACAGAAATGATAGAATAAAAGCACAGATTATTGAGTGTACTTTTGAATAACTAGTAGTCTCAAATATTTTACATTGGTTTGAATTTTTGTATATTGATACAAATTTTATTTTGTTTTTGTTATACTGTATATATATTTCTACTTTTGTTTAAGGCATTGTACCTATGCAGCTCATTTTAAAAAATGTTATGTAAAATTCTACTCCTTGAAAGCTATTTAGTATAATAAAGAAATACAAGTTAGTGGTCAGTCATCTACAACAATCAAACTTGTAGTTAGGTATGTTTTCAAAATAGAAATATATTTTAGATAAATACCGCCAAGGGTGCTCTCTCCATTTCTTCCTACTGTGTAGAAAGGTATGCTGACAATTATAATGCACAGGTGTCTTGCTTTGGCCTCCACTGTTTGGTGTCTTCCTTCTCTGAGTCTGTGATGTGCCAAGGGACAGATCCTGGGACTAACTCCTCCCTGAAGACATGGTATTCGGATCCTACAGGACCACTGGGCTGTCCAGTGGCTCCAGTTGAATTGTCACTGGGCTCACTTCACACTTGATTTGGGAACATTAAAAAAAATGAGAGAGAGCTGAGGTTTCACAGAGTTTTGTTCTTGGTTCCTCTTGTGGCTTTGAAGCCTTCGGGTCTCATTCTGGAGCTGTCATCTTCGGCCTCAGGTTTTCTGAACCTCTGAAGCAGACACATGGTTGCATCATGTCAGGTAGGAAGTAGGAGGAGTTTTCACACTGTATCAGCTGAGCTTGGCTGGGAGACAGACAAGGGGCAGGCAGTCTCCTCTGTGGAACTGAAGAGACGAGAAGTCTGTTTTCTAAAGTGGGAAGCAGAACCACACCTGGCATTCCCTGGAGAAGACAGCTGCTGGGTATCTCCATGAGACATGCTGTTTCTGCTGTTTCTGGA
Organism: Sigmodon hispidus; assembly: GCA_004025045.1. NCBI lineage: Eukaryota > Metazoa > Chordata > Mammalia > Rodentia > Cricetidae > Sigmodon > Sigmodon hispidus. The sequence continues at coordinate 48,074 of PVIH01010366.1, forward strand.
GACTGGGGCACTCACTCCACCTGATGGATGGAAGTTAAGCCAAGCATCAGGTCTCCTTTGCCTATTAAAGTAGCATTAAAATGTGTTTAGTGGAAATACCTAGTGCAGGCGGCACCCTAATGAAACTGGCATTCTCATCTACTTCTGGAAGCATCTGGCCAACTACCAAATAGGGATAATGTGCAGTTGGAAGCATCCGTCAACACATGAGCCATTATAAACATTTGTGCTGCTGGGCCCGGCAGAGCTATGGAAAGCTGTCCTTGCCAATGATACTTTCAGCAGAAGGGGGTGACATTCTGGGTTGGATTTGTTGCCAAGGAAGGCAATAAAGATGTCAGAGAGTGGGTATGGAAATGGACAGGACTGCTCAGGGGCTAGAAATCTTTAACATGATTTTTTTCTGGCAAATTTCGGCTACCTGAAGACTGAAAAGTCTTAAGATGTGTCGATTAAAAAGCAGCACTTGCAATCTCACTGAGTACAATGGCAAATGCTACAAAGGGAGAGCTGGGGGGGATACTCAGGTGTAAAACAGTACAGCAGCATTATCTATATTTAAGACAGAATGGCTGTGATTTTATCCTTCGTTCTCCAAATATCAAATGCCGAAAAGTTGATTGCATGTTGTGTGATAGGTGGGGAAAAATTGAGAGAGGGTGAAACTGGGCTGCCTGTGCTGAGGGAGGACATCAAGGTTGCCGGATCTTCTCCCTCTGTGGTCATTGCACCAGCTGCTTCTCCTTCACAATCTCTTCTGGCATAAACTGAGCATCTCTAGATGTGACGGCCCCAGGTTTGCTGGCCAAAGGCCAGGAAGCAGTGAAGCCATGTGTAGCGTTAGAAGGTCGAGGCCACGCTCCTTCTCCAGCCCTGAATGCCAAGGTTGCCAGGCAGCCTCAGGTTGTGGGTTGGCCAGTTATAGCCAGTCTTCAAGCTCAGAGCACACTGTGAGTGAGGAGGGTGTGAATGCAAGAGAGGAGTCCCAGGTGTCTGAGTAACCGGAGAGATGGTTGCCTATGAGGTTCCCTGGTGGCAAACAACAGCTGAGACATTTGGAATGAATGGGAGGCAGGTTCAGGCAGAGAGGCTCCAAACAACCCAGGCAGAAAAGCTCTGATGCGCAGAAGGCCCTGCTCCAGCCCACGTGGAAGGCTTCACAGCGCCCCATTTCCATGCTAGACAGAAAAACTCTTTTCATTTTCTGTATACAGAGCTCTTGCTTCATCCTGTAATTTTGGTCACACAAGCTAAAAGGTATTTGAAAAGCTTTGATTCATTTCATAGCTAAATATAATATTATTTCATACTTCCTGAACAGCCATTTTATTATTTATTTCCATTAATTTTAATAACTATAATAATAGAGAATTAGAGGTTTGAGTTAGATAAGGTGTTTTTTCTCTGTTAACTATCTCTCCATCATTTCAAGTGACCTGTTCCTCGTGGCTGACTGTAACTCTGAGCTCCTGCCAGACTCTCTTCTTCCCAGAATACCCCACACAGGATAGATTTGAACAGAATATGTTTTTAAGAGTGTATGATGCCACCTGGTGGTAGTATACCCAAATTTAATTCTTTGGGCTTTGATGACAAGGCAATTCTTAGGACATGAGTAGGGGGCAATTGTTTCATATTCTTTATTTGGCTCCCTTTGCTCCATTGCCCAGCAGATAATGAAAGCACTCGGGTTGACTCTTCACATCTTCTTGCCTCTGTCCTCCTGGCTTGCAGGTGCTGCTGTCCTGTGGGGTAACAGGGTTCTGTTATAAGAAGCCAGAACCGGTCTTGTCCTAACTGGTAGCACTGATCAGAAAGCTCTGGCCTCACCAGGGCATGCAATACAGTAGCCTACCTCCATGTCCCTATTACACTGTGGCACACCCAAAGCACACTCATTTTCTTAGCTCAGAACCGGCTGGAAGGAACAATATTAAACCCGGAGACAGCTGTTCGCTCCTGGAAAAGAGTAGTTTTAAATTATTTAAGATGAAGTAGCCAGGGCAGTCGCTTAGCCCCTGACAGCTGACTAATGTGTAGACTCTCAGACATCACCAAGACAGTGAAGCTACTGTTACTGATTGGTAACACGATACTATCTTAATTTGTCTGAGTAATTATGTTTATTTTTTAGAGCTGCTATCAAATGTTAATATTATGTTAGGCAGAGGATATAAAAAAGATGGGCACACACCACACATATTGTCACTACTCGGGGTGGGCAGTGATTGCTGGGACACTGTTGGAATGAGACTGTCACTAATGAGCAGCACACATATGGCTTTCCTGAAGCCAGCTCACTTGAGGTGACTGTGTTTGGACTCAGATGTTGTATTCACTGTTAGCTATGATGTTTATTCATCAGTGTGCTTCAGGAGCTGTAATAAGGATGGGTATGTGCATGGAAGGCACTAGGTCAACTTCCTGCCAAGCAGGAAGAACATTATCATTCCTTGGAGGACTCTTTATCCCCTGGGAGGATTATCTACCTCCTAGTAGGAGTATCTGTCCCCTGGGAGGACTATGTCCAATGGGGGACTCTCTGTCTCCTGGGAGACTCTCTATCCCCTGGGAAGAATTCTCTATTCTGGGAGGACTCTCCCTCCTTTGGGAGCATTCTCTTTTCCCAGGAGGATTCTCTGTCCCTGGAAGGAGTCTTTGTCCCTAAAAGCACCAAGAGTGCATGTGTCCCAGTCCTTCCTCTAGGCTAGCAACCAAGGCCATTATCACCTTTCTACATGCTCTGAATCCTGGGCCAGTGAACTCTCCTGGGGTAGCTCAGTCTGACTCTCCAGGCTGGAAATAAGGTATGTCAGTTTAGGCATGAAGCAATCACTTAGGCAGACCTGTGTCTGGTCACTGATCTCCTGTCCTGGCAGAGAACCAGAACTTTCTCACACTTAGATACAAACAAATTCCCAGGAAGATGCTCATTGCAAGAGCTGGTCCACAGGCTTTCATTGACCAGGTTACTGAGTACTGGGATGCCCAGGAGGACTCTTGTTTTCTACTTAACAAGCAGGGCAGAGGCTCACGGCATAGTGCCCTCTCTGTGGACCAGGATTCCCATGTACTTGTAAACACACTCTTCTCTAAGCTCTTTTCCTCAGAGAGAGCTGCACTCTGGGTAGGAATGGGTAATCTCCATCATGCACCATCCTGCCAGTGCTGCGGACTGGATGTTCTCTGGACACAAGCAAGCTTGTCAGGGAGGTCACACATGCAGGAAGTTTGCTCTTCATTACTTACTGGGTGTGACCTTATTCAGAATTTTCCAGGAAAAAAAAAAACAGAATAAAGATGGGGAGAGAGAGAAACACACACACATATTACAAAGAGAAAAGAGGGGAGGGGTAGAGAGAGGGGGAGGCTGACAGGAGGAGGGAAGGGAAGAGCAAGACAGATATGGAAGGAGGGAGGGAGGTGGGAGAGAGGAAGAAAGAGATGGAGGGAGGTTGATCTGGGCTGAAAAGCTGGGAACAGTAGAGAGATATGAAGGGGGGGAAAGAGGTATGCAAGAGAGATAGAGGGGGACGCGACACAGATGGGGTGGGGAGAAAGAAAGGGAGAAGCAGAGAAGTAAGTAGTGTAAAGACAGAGAAAGGAGATGTTGGCGCTCACGGTCTGGGAGGCTGATGGATCCCACGATCTTAGTGCACTGCATCTGGAGACTCGGGGGAGTTGGTGTTTGGTTCACCCAAAGTTCAGGCTGAGAAGCACAGGAGCTACTGTTGCGATGCTGGTCTAAGCATGGAAAGGTCAGATACACGATGTCGCAGCTCATGCAGGAGGAAAAGGGATGCACAGGTGGAGGCACAGGAGTGTGTCTCCCTCACATCGCTGTTTCTTTCCTGCCCCTGCTCTGTATGGACAGAGCACAAACATGGAGAGGTGTCTCCTTTACTGAGTTCAAGGATCAGAAGTGTAGTCTCAGGAGAAGCACAGCCTTAGCCACACCTGGAGCCCCCAAAGAGAACCTGACAAAACACAAATCCTCACAGAGGGTTCAATGGCAAAGAAGCAGAAGATTGGATCTGCAACTCTCCTGGCTGGAACCCTGGATTAAGGGACTGTGCAGCTGAGAGTCTGGCTTTCTGCTAAGGTCATTGGGATGGGAATGGGACATTGGTGAACTCTCCATGGCTGGCCCCAGAAGGCCAGCTGCTCATGAACAAGGACAACTTCAAATCTTTCTATAGATTTGCAGCAGGTGTCTGGTGGCTTTAACCTGGAGACTGGAGCAAAGACTTCTTCACTGAGAGGCCCCAGGACTGAGAACAGGAAGCATGGCACCATACATGTCAGTGTAAGCCAAACTCCTCCCAGGAAGAGCTGCAGAGGACTGGAGAGGGGCCTTGCTGGGCATGAGGAGTCTTGAGAGGTGTTCAGGCTGCATGAGGAGTCTTGAGAGGTGTTCAGGCTGCAATGGTCTCCTTACCAAATGGGAGCTCCTACAATGAAGCCCATGGGGCTCATAAGGCAACAGCACAGATATTAAATTATTAAATATTAAGCAGTATTTCCTCTTGGGCAATCATTTGTGGCCATTATCCTGCTGTGTCTGCCACCAATTCACAGAAATCCTGACATAGACAAGAAGCATGAGACAGTTCCTCAAGTTCAGATCAAGGTTATGCCAGTTTACCAATGGCCAAACTCGACCACATTGAACCTCCCCCTCCTGTACCCCTTACAGCCTGGAGCCCCTGCTTGATGGTTTGGAGAGACCAAGACCAGAGAACATGTTGAGCTTGGAGGCTATGAAGAACTACCCACTTCCGCTGCAGGGGCACCCCCAAGTCTCCTCCGAGATAGGGGAGGGCTGACTTCTCATTGTGGCAAGCACAATGTTGGATGTTTTTCATTTTTATCTTTATATTTTTATTTAAAAAGTTTTTTTCCATACCCACCACTGCTCCCCCTACCAGTCCGCCCTCAGACTCCCCCCAACTCTATCCTCCATCCATTCCTCAGGGAGGGAAAGGAGCCCCAAGGTGAGTCAGTTCTGTCTGGCATATCCAGTTGAGGTAGATCTGAGTCCCTCATCACTGTACCAAGGCTGAGTTCGGTGTTGCTCTGTAGGGAATGGGCTCCAAAATGTCAGTTCATGCACCAGAAATAAACTCTGGTTCTACTGCAAGAGATTCCACAAGCTGCCTCACGTCATTTGACTGTCATCTGCATTCCACGGGTTTAGTTCCTTTCCATGAAGGTTCCTCAGTGGTTATTTCAGAATCACTCTGGTCAGCCATCTTTCTCTGTGGGCCTCCTCCTCGTAATCCTGATTCCTTAGCTCATATACTTTCTCCCTTCTCTCGTCAGTTGGGCCAGGAGCTCCACCTGGCACTTAGCTATCAATCTCAGCTTCTGCCTCCATCCATTGCTGGATGAAGGTTCTATAATGACAATTAGGGTGGTCAATCATTTGATTATAGGGGAAGTCCTATTTAGGCACCATCTCCACTATTGCTTGGAGCCCTAGCGGGAGATATCTTGTGGGTTCTTGGATGTTTCCTTAGCACCAGGCATCTCTCTAAGCCCACAATGGCTCCCTCCATCAAGATATCTATTTCTTTGTTCTCTCTCTCTGTTGCTCACTCAATCATCTCCTCCTTTCATGATCTCTTCCCACCTCCCCTTGCTCTTGCTCACTCCCCCATGTGATCCCAATTTACTCAGGAGAGCTTTCCTATTTCCCCTTCCCAAAGGGATCCATGAATGTCTGTCTTAAGTTCTTCCTATTACCAAGCTGTTTCGGGTTTATGGATTGTAGCCTGGCTATCCTTTGCTTTACGTGTAAATCCATGTATGAGTGAGTTCATCCCACATCTGTCTTCCTGAGACTGTGAAGTCTCATGCCACCTCTGGCTCTTGCCCTTCACTTCTTCCTTGCTGTTCAATATGTAAGCCCTTACCTCTCAGTTTCTATCTCTATTCGCAATGTTTGCCACCTGTTGCCACGATGCCCCAACCATTCCTAAACTGTAACAGACTGCAGTAAGTATGTTCCCTGTATGGCAAGCAATGCCCACCTCTGGTCCTAACTAAACATGATAATACCTTCCTTCTGGCCTAACTCAATGTCTATCTCCCAGGACAGATCCTCCACCATCTCTTTTATGGGTAACCATCCCCAACACTCTGAGTTTCTGCCAGGAGCAGCCACAGGAGCTGAATGTAGGATGATATCATTCTGTGCTTGGAACTGGGTTATCTATCATCATTGTATTTCAATGAATACTGCTACTTTCATTCAGGTTTCTCCATGCAATAAAAAAATGGAAAATTTAGATGATAAAAAAATAAGATTCTCTCATACCAATAACTCAAGAGACTTTATTATCTTTATGTTCATAAGTACTCATTATGGAAAATAATTATAAATATCCAAAGGGGTACATCTCTTCACGGCATAATAAGCTGAAATACTCACACTTAAGCCCCTCTCTTCTCTGCCATATTTATGCACACTCAGCCTTGATGCTTTTCAAAGAAACACTACTCACTCAAGTGCCAGAGCACAAGCCCACAGTATCAGAATGCCCTCCCTCTAACAGGGCAGCTGTAGCATTGTTAATGGCAGTACCTGTCTCAGTTTTTCCCACAACTTGTTTAGCCAATTTTCCGTTTCAGATGCTCTACTTCCTCCTCCATTTTTCACTTCTGTAAGCAGCACTCATTAGTAAGCATGCACATGCATCTTTTCACGCTTGCCCAATTATTTTCTTAGGATAAATTCCTAGAGGTTGGATTGCTGGGCTAAGGGATTTTCTGTTATGTTATTTTCAGATTTTTTTTTTTGGTTCATGCTGCCAGGTTATTTCCATTTGTGTTTCGTTTCTGTTACTGTGATAAAACATCCTCACTGAAAGCAACATATGGAGGAAAGGGTTTGGCTTATACTTCCAGGTTACAGTTGATAATTTTAGAAAGCTGCGGCAGTGGGAGGTAGACATCTGGTCACACCACATCTACAGGCTAAAGCAGACAGAAATGAATGCACCCATGCTTCCTGCTTGTTGGCTCAGGCAGCTTTCTTCACTCTAACACAGTTTAGGGCCTAACCTAGGGAATGGTGCTGCCCATGGTGGGCTGGGTCAATTAATAACCAAGACAGTACTTCACAGATATGCCCCCCCACAGGTCAAGTCAATCTTAACAATCCTGATGAGGGTTATGCTTATTGTTAATAATGAAGCTGAATGATGGTAGCTGGGTAGGACAAGCTTGAGCTCAAGAGCCAGACTATGGGAATTCTGGGAAGAGGAAGGGCAGAGTTGATAGCTGCTGGCAGGCATAGAGGAAGCAAGATGATAATGTTGTACTGAGAAAAGGAACCAAGCCACATGGCTAAACATATATAAGAAATTTGGGTTAACTTAAGTGTTAGAGCTAGTTTGTAATAAGCCTGATCTACTGGGTGAGCCTTTATAAGTAATATTAGACCTCTGAGTCAATTATTTGGGAAGGGGCTTTCAGGTATTTGGGAATAGGCTGGTGGGGGAGAAATGGCCATTTATACAATTCCTCAAATGAAAATTTCTCAAGTAATTATAGGCTATGACAAGTTGATCATTAAAAATTAACTTTCAAGCTGGAAGTACAAGCTAGGATTAACATATATTTTTAATTCTAGCAACTGCAAGACAGAGACAGGTGGGTGGCTCTCTGTGAATTCAAGGCCATCCTGATTTACATTGCAAGTCCCAGGCCATCCACACAGTGAGACCCAACTACATAAATAAATAACATGTCCCAAGAAAGCTCCATAAATGTGTGTCCTCCACCTACATTATTGAAATATAAATCTTTTTACAAACTACTAAAAAAAAAAAAAAAAAAAAAAAGCTTGCATTAAGGTGACAGGATATAAAATGCTTGAATAACAGTATCAGTCTTCATATGCACAAGTTAATTGTTTATTTTTTATCATTCTATAATTATTTTCTCTTATTGCATTCAAACTTAACAAGATCAAGGACCCTGTTCAGGAGACACCAGTCAGGTAGCCATGAGCACCCAAGACTACACCATCCTCCCCTACTCGGACATTACTAAGACATATCCCAGAGGGGGCTACTCTCACTAAGTCTCAATGCCCTTTTAAAGATTTTTTTTTAAATTTGGGGGATAATTATAGGACCCATGAAGTCTAATCCAAGGCAGCCTTTACTCATTTCGCTAAGTTGGAGCCCTTGATACAGCCAGAAAGCAACATGAACCTAACCGCCCATTCTGCTCAGAGCTTACATCATGCATGGCCATTACACCTGTGTGAGGCCAGTGTTGGTCTCACACCTGTGATTCTGTCACATGGGTAGGCTCACCAGCAGTCACCAGAGAAGACAACTCCCTTACAACTCCATCCTTCCTTCTGTAACCAAGTCTGTCACACCCACACCCTGAGAACCTTGAGATGAAGTCACCTGGCCACCTGCTTACATGTGCAGAGCCCTGGATTGCCCTAGAACTGAAAAACCATCAAGGTTTTCACTGTTTACTGAGATTAAATGGAACAAACATATGTAACCTTGAATGAATCTGGAGAGAATTATGAGTGAAAAAGGAAAATTCACAGGCCATTCACTTCGGTGATTCCATTTACATCAACTTTTCAAGTGTTAAAATTCCAGAAACAATGAACAACGGGACAGAAGTCTTAAGTGATTAAGACTGCATCCTGATCTTGCACACTGAACTGCATAGGCACCTGCATTCTTGTGACACTTATGCAAACACACACACACACACACACACACACACACACACACACACACACGGTTATATTTATATTTGTTACTTTTAATTACTAAGTACTATTCCAAGTTATGGTGTGCCACACAGTTTGCTCAAACATCCACCCACCTAAGGACACATGGATTGTTCCCAGCTTGAGGTTGTTATGAATCAAGCTGTTATAAACACTCACATACAGGTTTCTGTGTGAACATAAGCTATCACTACTCTGGGAGACATGCCCAAGAGCACAATTGCTAGGTTGCCTGCCACTTGCATATGCAGTTTTATGAGGAGCAGACAAACTGTTCGGGGTAGTTGTGGTATTTAATGCCCACAAGCCACACCAAGTGGCCCAATACCTTTCGTCCTCAGCAGCTCCTGCTGGTTACTTCCTTCTGCTGTGGTGACAGGCTCCCAGAGGTTCATGTACTCTTGTATTGCCACTAACAACATCACATTTCTTATTATTTGCTTGCTTCTAAATGTCCTCTGTGCAGTGTTGTGGCTTTGCCTGTATTGGGCTTTCTTTAACCAGCAGTCCCTAAATAGTGACACGGAGTCTTAATATCTTATGCTTGTCCCACTAGCTCTTATAACTTAAATTAACCTGTTTCTCTTTATCTACATTTTTTCTTGGATTTTTGAAACTTTTTTTTCATTCTTATGTCCTACTTACACTGCCTGCTCCATTTTTGGCTGGCTGGCCCTGGGTGTCTCCCTCTGTTCCTCGTTCTCGCCTCCCTTCTCTCTCAAGCTTTGAGTCCTCTTCCTATTTATTCTCTCTGCCCACCAGCCTTGCCTGTCCCTGTACTGCAGAGCCATCGACCACTCATCCTTTTTATAAACCAATCAGGTGTCTTAGGCAGGCGAGGAAAAACAGCAGCGTATCTTTACACAAACACAGCATAACACACCTTCACACAGTTAAAGTGATTTTCCCCAAAATAAGCAAATGCAGCACGTCTTTGCCTAATTAAACAAATATTCCACAACATTTGTATATTTTCCAGTTGGATCCTTCAGTTATTTGCCCTTAAATTTTGAGAATCCTTTAAAATTTCCAAGCACTGATCCTTCCCTGGCTATATCCTTGTCTTCTGTCTGTTCTTTCACAGGACAGGCATCTCAGTACTTTGGACTTTAGCTTAAGAGTTTTGTACTAAGCCATGAAAAATAAGGGTTTGAGGGTATTCATTATCTTTTAATTAAAATTTTAGTTAGTGTGTAAATAATAATTTTTAATATGAACTGTTCATATAGATCAATGTACCATCTTCATATTCACCTCCTGTTCCAGCTCCTGTCCTTTCTTCTTTATCTTCTTGGACTCTTCTCCTCTGAAATAGTCCTGTCTGCTTCCAACACAAACACACACACAAACACACATGCACACATACACACACATGTACACACATACACACATATACACACACATGCACACACATACACACATATACACACACACATGCACACACATACACACATATACACACACACACATACACACATACACACACATGCACACACATACACACATATACACACACACATGCACACACATACACACATATATACACACACATGCACACACATATACACACATATACACGCACGTGCATACACATACATATATACATACACATATATACACACACATATACATACACATGTGCACACGTGCATACATACACATATATACACACAGACACACACATATACACATGTGCAAGCATACACACTCACACACACATAAATTGTGTTTATGCATATATTATGTATATGTATATACAATTAAATTTAGATTCTACAATTCTACATAGGAGGAAATGTGATACTTTGTCTTTTGACCCTTCCCATAATATATTTTATAAGTTTATTTTTATGTTTTTCCAGAATTTTGATAGTTTTAAATTAATGGCCTAGTTCCATAACCTATGTTGAGTTAATTTTTTAAATAGACCTAGTTTATTTTCTTTTTCTCACATAAAAACCCCAATTAGAGGCTGTAGAACAAACACACGGTCTTTACAAGGGCCCCAGCTTAGGGTTTCAATATGAATCAGCAGTGAAATCCCAGTGGGGAGACAGAATGTGATCTCTTTCTAGAAGCTATAGGCTTTCCCATGACATAGAAGGATCTTTGGGAATGTTGCCCGTGTGACTGGCAGCCTCTGTCTGTGGTGGGCTGGCTCTTAGTACTACAAGTTTACAGTCAATAGGTCAGGGATCCATCTACTGGTTGGGCACAGAGAAGAGACTGACATCTGGACATGTCCTTGTGCCCTTGGCCAGCCCCCAGCTCTATGATGAGGATCTGTTCACTGTGCTCAGCATGTCTTCTGGGTCTCTGCATACCTGGTATCACGTGCTGCCAAGGCCTCTAGAGCTACCACTGCCCTGGCCTCGTGAGCACCAATCACCGCATCCATTCTCCTGGAAAAGCGGACAGAGGCTAAGGCCAAAGCTTTTTCTCTTTCATTTTCTGACTGTGAAATTGTTCCTGACACTTTTCAAGGTCTTTTGTTGTTGTTGTTTTTGTTTTGTTTTGTTTTTAATGAGAACTAGCTGGGTGTATGGCAGTCAGTGCTCTGCCCCTGAGCTATTTATACCTTCATCCCTGTTTGTATTTTATTTTAATTTGAGTCAGTTTTTTACTAAGTTATTCAAACTGGACTTGAATTCACTTCCTATCACAGGCTGGCCTTGAACTTGCAATCTTCTTGCCTTAGCCTCCAGAGTAACTGGAATTATAAGCATGGCTACCATTTTTTTGAAAAATAGCCTTTGTCCTTTTAAAGCACTTTTGTATCCATGCCAAAAGCAACTGAGTGTCACTGTGATGCCACTGCTCCATCAGATGGCCATCTGGTCTCTCCACCAACACTGACCTGACTGACAGCATCATGCCACCATGGGTCCAGGTCTCAGAGTGACGGCATTACCGCTGAAGTCTGTCCTGGGCCAATGTGCCTCAGCACACTGAGATCTGTGGCTGTAAGATGTAACTCAGAATCAACTGTGGGAGAAGATTCTGTTTCTCCCCTTTCAGTAGAAGTGGATCCTGAAGAACTTTGGTGCAAACACCTGCACTTTCTCTCTCTGGTGCACCCACACCCCATCCAAAGGTTTACAGGATCCCATTAGAAAAGGTTCAGCTCTATAGTTTGAGGATTCTGGCTTTCCAGGAGAAGCTTGACTTGCTTCCTGAAAAGTCAGATATCTGGTCTTGGTGGCACAGTCCTGTAATCTCAACTACTACTGAAGTGATACAAGAAGATCCTAAGCTCAAAGACAGCCTCCATGTCAGTGTGAGTTCAAGGCTAGGTTGGACAACATAATGCATGCAATCTGTCTTGAAATAAAAGTGGATGGTGGGGCTGTAGTTCAGCTGTAATGATTGCTCAGCATGTGCAAGGCCTTGGGTTCAACCTCCAGGATTCCTTCCCCCACCAAAAAAACCACCACCAACAACAAATCAGTTAGTAAGGACTGCTACTGCGGTGTATGCCTGTGTACCTGAAGATTTCACAAGCCCTTCCACCGCCTCACACCTCATGCCTGTGAAGGGTCTGTAGATTTGGGAAGCCACAAACTTAGCCTCGCTCGGGTCCCACTTTCTCCTTCCCCCTTTTCCCAGCCCACACTCCTCCCCTTTTGATCAAGGTGGAACCATGAAGCAGAAAAATACTAAAACTGCTGCCATACCATTCGTGTTTTTAATTTGACAAGAAAACTTGTGCAATTACATGGAACGTTTATCTTGTTTCTTCAGAATTTTGCCTTCCTCTATGAATAACAAACAGCTCTGAGCTGGGAGCCCCACACCCACCCCATCTCTTCTACCTGCCTCTGTTCTTTCTGCAGCGAAAGGCCTTTGCTTTTCCCCATCCATGGAGGCCACTGTCCCCTGTGACCTTCTCACCAACAGGTGCCAGGGAAGTTTTGATGGGACACTGATACACAGCGTAGTCCTCCGGAGCTGGAGCTTGTATAGAACATAAAGAGTGGAAGATATGTTCAAACAACAGGTCTAACAGGGACTATGGGGCTCAAGACAACACAAATACATGCAGACAAGTGAGTCATACTGTCTGGCAAAAATTTACACAATATTTCCCAAACTCCAGTCTTCTCCTGTGCTCTGGCTTCCAGCACACCACCATTTCCACCCTTTCCACACCCCCAGTACCCCCCACATCACACTGTCATCTAGAGACCATCTGATCCCTAAGTGTCTCTGCAAGCACCCACTTCAACAGGAAGGCTCTTTTTACATTTTCACACAGGTGGCCCTCTTCACACTGAGCTTTTGTAACCCACATCTTGAGGGTCTGAATTTTGCATCTCATCAGCACAATGATGTCAATAATGACAGCAATTACACCCAGGCCCAGCTTTGAGCTGGTCATGGTACAGGTGAATTCCCTGGGTGTGATGTGGTTAGACACACCCCACCATGTGCTGGAAGACACTGAGGGACTAGATGATTGTATTAGTTATCCTTTTCATTCATTCATTCTTTGGTTTTAGGACCAAAAACAACAACAGCAAAAGAACACTCAACTAGAAGCAACTTAAGGGAGAAAGGCCTTATTTAGGGTCACAGTTTGGGGGTCTCCAGCCCATCCTGGTGGGGTGGCAACATGGTAAGTGGGAGCATGAAGCTGCTTCTTCACATCCAGACAGATCAAAGATGAGACAGAAAGCAGGACCACAGAGATGTATTTTCTCCAAGTAGGCCACATCCCCCAAAGGTCCGACAACTTCCCTAAACCACACCATGGTAACATGGGGAGCAAATATTCAAACACAAAGCCTTGTGGGAGCATTTCACCTTCTAACCACAGCAACAGTGAGATCCTGGAGGGTGAGCTCTGAGGAGCTAAAGTACAACCTCTACCTTCCCCTCAGCACAAGGACCTTACTGGATGAGAAATATCTCCCATGGGTTCACACATAGGAGGTATGGCTTTGATGGAGGAAGCAGTCACTGGAGGCGGGCTTCAAGAGCTTCACACCATTTCCATTTTACTCTAAGCACAAGCCTTCAGCTTTCTGCCTGCTGCCATGCTCCCCATCATGGTAGATTCTCATCTCTGTGGATCCTTACAAATAAAGCATTCCTTCTGCAAGTTCCCTTGCTTATGACATTTTATTACAGCAGCAGAAAGCAACTAATACAAATGCACACTAAGAGATATAGGGTACAAGCTTAATGTGAGCCATTGCATGCATCAAATTCCTGTAATATTCAAAATAATTGAAATGCATTGTTGAGTCAGCCAGGGAGGTGAGCATTCTTGATTTTCTGGGAGTTGCCACTATTCTTGTAAAATGTGCAACTAAAGCCAAGCATCTTGTTGGAGTCACATGAGGTTGAGCAATGCCCAGAACCCAGTTCTGTATTCACCTCTTCCCCAACTTAGGATATTCCAATTTAGACCTTTCTGCACCACAAATATTAAACATAAGCTGCTGAGTTACATTTGAAAGGCTCCTCACATTCTCATAATTATTCTTCCAAATAACAAGCAATGAGCAGAACATTCAGTGGACAGTTTCACTTGAGCTCATTGAGAAAGTGACCCGTCTGACATGACTCCGCAGAATTTTAGAAGAAATGTGTTACTGCCTACTCCCCTATGGATGCTTGTCTAGGAGAAAATAAGAAGATAAAATCCTTCCCACGGTGAAACAACAAAGCTGTGTGAATCTTTCAGAGAGATTTACCTTAGACTCTGTGTGCTTAAACAAAAATGAGAAATAAAAGATGCAGTTGCCCACAAACCTTCAAAATTTCAGTAAAAATCAATCTAAAGGTTTGGGGAATGAGAAAGAGCATTTAAACCTGCCACCAGAGCATGTGTGCATGAATGTCTGGGTGCAGGTGTGCATGCATGCAGGTGTTCCCGCATGTGTACATGTGGGTACATACGTGTGAATGTGTGTTTGGTTTTGGATGTGCCTGTGTGTGTGTGTATGTGTGTACATTTTTGTGTGTGTGAGTGCACTTGTGTGTATATGTACATGTGTGTTTGTTTTGTGTGTCAGTTGACAGAACTTCATGTCTTCCTTAGTCACTCTCTACCTTACCGTTTGTCTGGGTCTGTCGCTGAGTTCTCTATTTGGCTGGACAGCTGGCTGGTGAGCTCCAAGGATCCTTTTGCCTTGACTCTCCCAGAGCTGGGGTTACAGGCATGCACCACTGTCCTCGTGATTCCCCAGCAAAGCACTTTGCCAACTGTGCCATCTCCTTACCCCCCAAACCCAACTTTTATCTGGATTTCTTTAGGGTAAACTTAGAAGTCATTTCTGGATTGTTCTATCTACTCACTGGTTTAGAATGCAGGGCATAACCCTTGGGACTTGTAGCCAGTCACCTGGTAATTATAACACACAGCAAGGGCCTTCCTGCAAAGAGAGCTGGCCTCCACACAGGGCGGTGGTCTGAGAGGGGTCACTGTTGGTCATGCTGGGTGAGCATCTGGGATACAAGAGAGGGTGAAGGTGCTGTGCTCTGAAGTCACCTTTGAGCATGAGTGCATCACTTTGCTGCAGCTGAGACTCTGGAACAGTTTTCAGTCCTGCCAGAAGTATCTGTGGGGTCAATTGTAGACCTGGGACAACTTGCTGTCTGTATGTATTGAGCTCAGAGCAGCAGTCCCTCTTGGGCTGAGCTGCAGAGTGTTAGGATCACATCACATCTGTGCCCAGCACATAGCCAGTGCTGGTAGAGAGCCATCAACTGGGCCCCAGTTGAGTCAGAATATCCTATGTTATGTGATTTATTCCATGTAAATTTTTATAGAAATCATTTTATTTCTACCATTGTTTTCTTTGTTGGAAAATTCATTGGTTTCTAAAAGAAATGTGACCATTTCTACACGAAATGGTTCAGACCATTTCTATACAGTAGGTGTTTGAATCTGTCATGCACCTGGCAGGAGGCTCCACAGGGCAAGACAGAAGAATATTAGGCAGGAATGCCATTGGCTATGGGGCTGACAACCCCATATTCCAGTCCTAGCATCATATTGTGCTGGTGCTGGACTGGATGGTCAGAAGATCCTGGGGTGTGGGAGAATGCTCTTATGCACTATAAGTATTTCTTACTTGTATTGGTTTAATAAAATGTTGTTTGGCCTATGGCTCAGGCTTCTTACTTGCCAGTTCTTACTCTTAAACTAACCCATGATTCTTATCCATGTTTAGCCATGTCGCTCAGTATTTTTGCTCACTACAGCATTCTTATCTTGCTTTCTCTGCGTCTGGTTGGCATTTGCTCTTCTCTTCCTTGTCCCAGAATCTTTGTCTCTGGTCTACCCACCCATACTTCCTGTCTGCCTAGCTTTTGGCCAATCTGCATTTCATTAAACCAATATCTACAGTGACAAATATTTGCAGTGTACAAAAGCATAATTCCACAGCACCAGAGAGGATAATTGATTCTAGAGCAGGGAATGAGGCAGGAGACTAGATAAGAGCTGAGCTCAAAATGAAATTGACCAGTTATCCTCCTGCTGTGTGACAAGATACAAGGACATAAGGCTCATGGAAGATACTAAAGCAAAGCTCCATGCACACAGTCACAGTCAGATAGCTAACACACACATACACACACACACACACACACAAACACCCAGGTGCACACACATAATCACATGTATGTATTTACCCACACAAGTTTAGTTTACATATTGATATGTATATACACACTAAAGTACCGACTCATGTTGTCACACATGTAGTCAGACACACATCACAAACACACCTATGCATACATATCTACTTAAGCAGTCACACTCATGCACATGTGTTCATACTCACATCAACATGCTCAAATATGTGCACACATTCATGCTTAAACACTCAAGTGATTTCCCAGATGAGTCTGTACAGGCACACAGGGATGGTGCACATATTCACAGACACAGGAGAGAGAGAGAGAGAGAGAGAGAGAGAGAGAGAGAGAGAGAGAGAGAGAGAGAGAGAGAGAGAGAGAGAAGAAGGGGGGGTGGGAGATGGCCCTTTTACTGAGACCTCATGTTGCAAATGTTTGTGCTCTGTGTATTAAAGGGGAAATGATTGAAATCAGGAAATGTCTCTGCTCTGAATATCAGCTTCACAGAGAGCTAGTTATTGCAGGTAATCATGGAGCCCACCATGATTGTTGTCCTATCTCCAGAGCCTGAAATGCTACTTTAGCATTGCAGATGCCAAGACCTCACAAACACTGTAGCTCTTCTTGGGGAAATGGTACAAGCTGTCAGTGGAGCATCTCTAGGATTCCAAAGGGTCTATCTTGTCTGGTCACCAGTCAGCTCTGCCAGGGGCAAAAATTTTCTTTTGTAAAGGAAGTCACCCACTCTCCAGCTTAAGGCCTTCCTCCATGCAGCCCCAACAGTCTCTGTCTGCTTGCATGCAGAACATACCCATGAATTATCTATGTACCTCAGAGCCCAGCTTGACAGGGAATGTGGGAACTGTGCAGAAAGGTTGCAGGCATTGGGACTCAGCTGCTTATTATATCTCACTGTCAGTTAGCAATGCTGTCACATCTGGTAGTGGAGAAGGGGGTCTTCTCCTGTCTTCCTTGTAAAGAGAAGGATGGAGGTAAAACAAGGAAACCAGACATTGCCAATACATAGAGAGCAGTGAGATATGGCAGGGTGCACAAGGTCTCAGAGTAAGATGTTTCTGAGGACAGTGGGAGAGGCTGCCGGAACAGGAGGGCACGGACCTCCTGGGAAGTTGAATGGGGCACTCAGGCTTTGGGTAAGCAATTTTTTTAGCCATTCGATATCATTGCTTGCTCACATATGAAAAATTCTCAGGTATGCCTGGCAACATGGTAGACCAGGACCTAAGGAAGCAGTATGGGAGGAGCCCACATACCATGAGTGTCTGACACAGCAGGACTTCTGACAGGTAGGAGAATCCAGGAGGGGTGGCACATTCTGTGTCTTCCATGTGTTTCCCTTCCACCCTGAGCCCCTGAGCTCCCATGACTGCTCTGGTATCCTGACGCCCAGTTATTCTGAGCTATGATTTCTTCTTGCCACAATTCCCCCTTGCTTGGACTCTGTGTCTACTGTGCCAGGAGCTGCTGGGTGGGAGCTGCCTGTGACTCTTGCAGCATAGAGCAGTCTCTGTGTCACCTGGTACTGGGCACCTGCCCAGCACTCACATTGCAGGCTCAGTGTACCCTCCATTGCTGCTTCCTTCCCCAAAGAACTCTCTGCTACACTTTTAACACATCCCAAAGCACACTCTGCTTATTCAAAATTGCTGCAATTGCAAAAGGCAAGGTTCGTCTCCACCTCCTGTGAGCAATGCCTTGGCTAATGTGATGGTTCTGAGCCTGCAACGGGAAAAGATGCTAGACCCACACCAAGTGTTCAAGTGTTTGTTCTGAAGCTGGGCATGAAGATTTTCTTTTCCTTCTGTGCCAAGGAGGGGAAAGGAACCCAGTGATTCAGTTTATTTGTTTTCCTTTTTCTCTTTTTCTTCAAGGATTCTAGCCAACAAGCTCCCAGAGTAAAGATTCAGAAATGCCATGTGAGCCATAAGAAAGTATTTCATAGATTTTACTCTGTGTGTGTGTGTGTGTGTGTGTGTGTGTGTGTGTGTGTGCACTCGCGCGCGCGCGCACAGGCACACCATGAGAAAACTTTATAGAGTAGTCTCCCCTGAGAACAGCCCGTAAGGAAGGGAAATGGTCTCACAGCTCTCAACCTAATATGCCCAGAGATGAGAAGGAAGAGGGGCCAGTTTCTTGACAGAGCCCAGAGCTTTTCTTTGCTCACTTTGGTGATCATAGTCATAGCCTAGAAGTTGTTCAGCATATATTGTAGTGTTCTTGACACAAACAAAGACAGGCTCATGAGGAACAAGTTTGCTAAGCAGTGTAGCCTGCACAAGTATACAGATTTCAATGTATCATTTTGTAAGCCACAAAATCTATAATTCATATTTATCTATCAGTAAAAAAAAATTTTTCCAAAAGCCAAGTGTGTTGGCTTATACACCTATAAAGCCTGTAGTCCTGGCATTGGTAAGGCTGAAGCAGAATGATCATAGGTCCAAGGTCAGCCTAGGCAGCAGAGTAAGACCCTACAATAGGCCAGGTAGATAAGTCATGTTGGGAAATATCTGTCCTGAGACTGGTCAGGTTAGTGGAGTGTCTGTCCTGAGACAGTTCAAGTCGAGAAGTAAGTGTCCCGATAGCTTAGGTTAGTGGAGTACCTGCCCTAAAAGTTCAGAAAGTTTCCTTTGATTCCAGAAACAATGTTTTTGTTTGTTTGGTTTAAGACAATGGTTATGCTGGTAATCTCAGAGCTGGCGAGGCAGAGGCAGGAGAATCAATCATGTGTTATCAAAATCAGTGACCTCCTCTCTGTTATTACACACATGTCCGTCGATTACACATCTCTTCAGGAAGGCTACATCCCCTCTCTTCACAGTGTTGCCTACGACTTTTCTCATCAGTCCTTTGCCTCTGAGTCCAGGCCAGTGAGAGATCCTGTCTTGGATACAAGGGTGGATGGTGCGTGAGGAACAAGACCTGAAGTTGTGCTCTGGCCTACACACACACACAGACACACACAGACACAGACACACACAGACACACACAGACAGACACAGACACACACAGACACACACACACACACACACAGAGAGAGAGAGAGAGAGAGAGAGAGAGAGAGAGATCCCTGGTATATCCACTGAGGCTAACAGGCCATCTTAACATAGACCTTAGAAGGACCAAGGGAAGCAAGCCCTCAGTGAGTCACAATTGCCAGGGAACTGAGTGGATTTTCTCAGGTTCTTTAGATACTAGTTCAGAAGCTTAGAACAGACCCCAGGCTTTTCCAGGAAAGGCTTAAAAATCTGAAGCTGTAGGAATGCAGACAAACACTTCCCAGGAGACCATACTTGCATGGCTCTGAAAGGATGGCATGTATGACATGCACAGAGCGCCTCTAGAGAATTCATTTAAAACCAGAAACGCCCCCTCTCCTGTAAACTTCACTTTTTCACTCTGGGAGTGTAGACGATAAAGTCGTTTTCACAGGAGCAGCCGATCAAGACGAGGAACAAATGTAACACGATTACTGATATTCCCATGAGATGCCTCGTTGGAGTCTATTTCCATTTTAATGTCATTTTAAAGATCTTTATCAAAATTGGTGACATATCCTTTCTTCTTACACACATGTGCATTGTATACACATCTCCTTAGGAAGGCTGTATCTCCTCCCTCCACATAGCTGCCATGCCTTTCCTCATTCGCCATCTGATCACAGCCCAGCTTCCTCCCTGTCACAGCTCTGCCCGATTGAAGGAGCATCTTTTAGAAAATTCCACGGAGGAGCTGAGCTCTTCTGCAGGGCCCCAGCCAGCCTGCCTCTGATCTCTCCTTTGTTTCCGTGAGGAATCTGTGTGAGTGCAGTTCACCTTGCACCCATTGAGATGTTTACCTCAAGGCCTTTGGATGGAGCTGCCTGGGATCAAAAGTAATTACCTTCTTAAATTCATTTCCAACTTCCCATGCATTCTTTGCCACTATATAAATATTTCACCTGCAGGAGGCTGGGGCTGTTTGCTTTTTATCCCTGTTGCAAATTTCTTTTTTTTCTTTCTTTTTTTTTTTAATTAGCGGGTACATGTGTGTTAGCTGGCTGTTTTCTCTCCCCCTGCTCTAGATTTCCTTACAGAAGAAGAGACCATTGAGACGACAACTCTAAAGCCTTTCTCCACAGAATATTAAAGATGCAGTGAAACTGGGGGAGTAAGGGGAGGTTAGGTGCTGGGTGTCACATGGCCACTCATTTATTCCATTCCCATCTGAGACCAGAGCCCATCTGCCCATCGGAGGATGCAAAGCAGTGTTTGTTCTTCGTGCTCAAGGACCCTGGTTATTAGTTAAGCTGGAAACTTCTGAGATCTAAGACTGAGTTTTTGGAGTTGCATCATTAGAAAGCTTCTCAGACTCCCTAAGCCTGCAGCATATGCCACTTGCCTGCCTGCCTGATGACAGGGACCTTCCCAGTGGTGGCAATACATCTGCAGAATCCTCACTTCAGATAAACAAACCAGGGCAGCTGACTTGAACTGACAATAATTTTCTCCGCAGCTGGCAGAAGATGTTGGTTTAAGGAAGAAAACCTGAGAGGGGGTTGGCTGCGGGCCTGCCCTGCATATTTGCAGCCAAGATACCTGCTTCTTGTCCTTTCCTAGCAGCAGCTTGAGGTGCCTGGGAGCCACATTTGTGTTCATCTGGGTGTCAGTACCTCTCTACCCAAGCACTGTGGTCCTCCATCCCACTCCCAAGGGTCAGGGTTTGGGCTCAAATAAACTAGAAAGATTCATGTTGAGAGATGCCAGCTTGAATCCAGTGCAAATGCTTAGCTCTGTGAAATTTCCACGCCTTCCATTTCCCAGTATTCCTGCTGACTCCATGGACCAGCCACCCTGCAATGGACCAGACACATGTCTTCCCTGCTTAAAGCAAAGGGCATTTCTTCACATCAGTGGCAGGATTCTGGGCCCAGTGTTGTTCCCAGGGAGTAAGGAAAGGGAGAGACTCTGACTGTCCAGCTGGCTGCTACACATCACACACCCATCTTGTTGTTCAAACAGGCCCATTGCTGAGACATCTCTGCAGCCTTTACCTTCAAAGAGATTTCAGGACAGAGAGTTCCCTATCCCTCATGATGACCCTGGAAGATTTGATCCTCATCTCCTTAAAGAAACTGACAGCCAGCTCCTGTCAGAGAATTTAATCAAGGGCTGTGAAACTACAAAGACCCTTTTCTTCTTGCTCTACAAGCCTCCTGCACACTCCAGAGCATTCTTAGCCTTTGAAGTGGGTTCAGAGCAGGCAGTGGTGGCACAAGGCTGGGAACTTGAGCAATAGGGAGGCTGAGGCAGGAGGATTAGTCTCAGTCAAAGCCAGCCCAAGATATACTGCGTGGCTATCTCAAAAAATTGACAGAAGATAGATGGATAGATAGATAGATAGATAGATAGACATATAAATGATAAACATAGATGATAGATAAATGATTGATAGCTAAATAGATGATAAACAGATGATAGACAGATAAATAAATAAATAAGATATTTCAGACCAGCATGTGAATTAGTGCCACTTCCTTAGATAAGTAAGTCTCTTCCCTCCATAAAAATAATATTTAGAATTTCAAATCATAAAACAGAGTTAAGGGCAGGGGCAGACCGCTTTGCTTCCCCAGCTCTGCAGAGACTCCCTCAAGCTCCTCAGAGTCAGTTGCCCCGACGCCATGGGGCGCTCAGCCTCTGAGTACTCAGCCTTTCTCATTAATTCAAAGGGCACTGAATGCCCTGACCTCAGAGTCTTTTAATGGGGCCTGAGGAAGTTGTAGAGCCCAGCAGAGGCCGCTGCTCACTGAATTTCTCCTTGTGTCAGCTCAGATATCCAGGTCCAAACTTCTAACTGATCCACATTCCTTAGTTGAGAACCGTTAGTTACTCCATGTTAAGATCTGGAGTGCCTTCAGTTCCGCCAGAAGAAGGTAAGAGAAAGAGCTCCACCCACCTGAGAGGTAAGAGTCGTGGAATATTCCACACTTTTCCACATCACTCAACTGTACACTCACAGGTCATAAGTCCTGAGGCTTCCGGAAGGCTATTTCCCACAATACACTGGGCTTTTGTTTTTCTCAGAGGACATACTTTCTGTTTAAAGTGAAGCATCTAGTTTGAATCTCTTTCACTAGGAGGATGAAGCAAGTCCTTGGGGCTCATTTTCCTCTTTCTAAAAATCTGGACCCAGATTTTGCTCCTGCATCTCTTATCTCCAAAACCCACATGGTGCTTTCATTGAGCTGGTCTGTTGCCATGTTCCACCATCAGGCCAAGGTTGGAAGCTGGCAGGTCTATCCTCTTCCCCAGCCAGGGTTTGTGAGTAGAACAGAGGTCTGTTGCAAGCCCACATTCCTCAGATAAAGCTAAAGAGACAGGCTGCCCCCTTCCCCTTGCAGCGCTTGGGCTTCTCCTGGTAAGATTTTAGGTCAGCGGAATTCCTAAACCTTGGGCTGTTGATACTTGATTGTTGTCTGCTGTGGGACCACCTAGCCATGGTTGTCATGGTAACAGCACCCACTCCATGGCAGTAACTTCCTCCTGGAGGCTGACAAACTGCATGTTTCCAGTCACCAGCAGTTTGTCCCCTAAGGACAACTCTGAGCTAAAGTTTAGTTAGTGCTCACATGTCAGTTATGTCATCAGTATCACAGAGGTCATCTGAGTTGGATGCATAATTTCCCAAGGAACAAAGATCATTTCTGTGTCTCCAGAGAGGATATTTGTCAGAATCCACATCCCAGACTCAACACCCAAGCCCACTGTGCATCTCTGGGTATCTCTAAGTTCTCAGCATGGGAAAGTGCCTAAAGTTCCTGAGTCTTAGAAGAGAATTTGACACAAAATAAAACCCTTAGAGGGTTGCCACACTCCCTTCTCTCTGTCCCATCTCTAAATGCATCATCAGCTGTCCAGCCAGAAATAAAAGCTTTATGTAAGGCTATGCCTCGGACTCTTGTGGCAATAACATTTGGAGCCTTTTACTGGGACATAAACTGTAAGCTAAAATGTCACCAGATTTTATTAGACAATCTAAACTTAATTGCAAAGAAGTTGACGTACTCATAAAACATGATGTAAGACGCCATCTAAGCAGCATTCGGGGACCAGCCAGGGGCACGTGACAGTGCCTAATGACAGTCCGTCCTCCACGTCAGAAAGCACTGAGGGACTTCTGAAGTACAAAGAGGAAAGAATTATGTTGGCAGGAAGCGACGTTATTACTTAATAATAATAACACAAGGAACCAAAGGTTAAAAGAGGTCAGCACAAACCATGTTCCAAGGCCATTTTCTCTGGAATAAAATTTTCATAAAGAGGTCTAAGTCTTTTTTATAGCCAGGGAGAACATCACCGGGAAATTAATGATGGATCTGAATGATAAATCTGCCTTTGTGGCAGAGAAGGACTGGTTTGCTGGAAGTATGCCTTCATGCCTCTGTGACTGTAATGATCAGGGATGGGGATGCACCAAGGGGTGTCACTCCAGCCAGGCCACCTGCCCCGCGGATGCATCCAAAGGGCACTTTTCCAGCCACCTGTCCTGCTGCTTGATTTCACTAAATCTATTTAAAACAAAATATATTCTATTTTTTGCGTGTTCAAGGACTGATCATTTGCTTTTTTAAAACCAAAAATAATTATGATTAATATTGGAATGGGCCAATACTGTTAGTTAGGTTCCCAAATTTTCACCATGTGGTTTCAGAAAAGGACAAAATTTTAAAACAAACAAAATACTCATAGTTTCCCAGATGGAGGAAAATCTCCTCAATTAGTAACTGATCAGTTTTCAAAGTAATTGTATGAGTTTTCTTCATATACTTTACAGTGCTGGAAATGCGATTCACTGAGCATACAGGAGCCACAGAAACCAGGTGCATCTGGTGCATCTTTCAAATTCCAACCTGAGGGCGGTGGAGATGGAAGAGTCAGAGATTCAAAGTCATTCTTGATACATAATGATTTTAAAGTTAGAACTGACTGCATGAAAATCTGGAGAGCAATAGTTGATAGTGATAAGAGAAAGACAGAAGGGGAGGGGGGAGTGTTAGTATGCGCGTGGCCACGCCCCGTGTTGCAGCCACGCCCCCACCTGCAGAGGCTTGTCTGCATGGTCAGCCTTTAAAAAGCCCCACCATGTAGCAGACACTCCTTATCTCCTCTGCTCTCTCTCTCCCCTCTTCTTTTCTCTTCCCCTCCCCCACCAGTTCTTTTAATAAACCTAATATGGCTCCTTGGCAGCATGCTAGCATGTTCTTCCACGTGCAAAATACTAACAGGGAGGGAGGGAGGAGGGAAGGAGAGAGAGAGAGAATGTTACTACAAATAACTATGGAAAGGTGGCTTTACAACTGAATTTATCCTCACACATTTCTTCTGAAGGTGTTAGCAGGACTGTGCATCCTTTCAAGGTGCTGAGAA
Organism: Sigmodon hispidus; assembly: GCA_004025045.1. NCBI lineage: Eukaryota > Metazoa > Chordata > Mammalia > Rodentia > Cricetidae > Sigmodon > Sigmodon hispidus. The sequence continues at coordinate 72,863 of PVIH01010366.1, forward strand.
AAGGTCCAGCTCTCCCTGCTCAGTTGTTTCCTTGCATCCTCCTGGATCATCACACCCTGCTCAACATTAATAGAGGTGTGTGTGTGTGCATGGGGGGGGTTATGTGTAAAGACAGGTAACAACCTCAGGATCAGCCCTAGATAAGCACAGCCTCTTCACTAACTCTCCCCGCCAGCCCAACATGGGAGCCGATCAGCCTACACCGTCAAACAATATTCCCAGGAAAGTCAGTGACTTGTGCACTGAGGGAAGGAAGCACTGTCAGCTTCCAGCGGTGAATTCTCACTCGTGTGTAAAAGTCACACTTCTGTGACTTTAAGGGCCGCCCTTCCCCTCATTCTTCACTCAGGGTGACAGATTTGCAAATCCAGGGACACCTGCCCAAGCAATGGAACCAATCAACTCCTCAAGGTCTCTGTATTTGGGGGCACACAGAAATTGAGCTTTAAGGCTAGGCAGCCCTGGGGGCCATCAGCTCTCTTGGTGGAAGAAGGGGTAACATCACCAGGACCCAGTGGCCCAGGCCCCAGCCATGACCCACTGTCTTTCTCTACCCTCCCTTTAACACTTTGAGCCCTTCACTACAGTTAGGTTTTGACACTGGTACCCACCTTAGCATCCTAGACAGCATCCTTATGTCTTTCTTCTGACTCCCCTGACTGTGGAAAAGCAGTGATTTTGCTGTCTACCAAGCCTGGGCTTACACAGCTCTACACCTGGGGCCTGTCCCCCCTACCACCACCCTTTCCTGCCTCTCATGCCACTTCTCTCTCTCTCTCTCTCCCCCTGTCCCTGAATGTCATAAAGATTTGGGGTAGAATTGTCTCTCGGCCCTTTGCTCACCATTCACAGTCTCCAAACTAGTCAAATCATACTCCTTACACATGAAACATTAGGATATAGACTCAGGCTCCATTCTCTTTTCTGGAGCCCCCAGTATCCATGTTGCAGACATACTGCATGTGCCATGTTCAGATTTAACATCCCACACTCACAAGTTTCAACACTATTTGCCATGACTCCCACTGACTTCACTTCCAATGTCAATAGGCAGGTGCAGATCTCCTGCTAGTACAGAGCCTGGTGCCCGTTGTGGATCCAAGTGGCTATTTCTTATAACTCACTTGTCCTCTGTGCCATAGAGTTACGTCATGAGTGTCTACTCAGTTAGTACTGGAGGGATAGTATGCAAAACAGGATCTCCTTCGGCTTCATGGGCACTAGAGAAATAAATATGAGACATGTCAGCGGTGATGGGCACGAAGCCAGGGTGAAAGCATGTGGGATCTGGGTCCTGTCTGAACAATGGAGAAAGCTGAGTTGATTCCAGACATTGGTGGGAGAGGGCACACCATGTGATTACTGATGGCCAGGACCTCTGCGACTGAAGGGGGCGTGAGAGGCTGGTAAAGTGGCAGGAACAGGAACATAAGTGGATAAAGTCAGCGAGGGGAGGGGAGTCGGATCCCATTGTGTCCTACTACAGCCCGCTGTTCTGAGATCGTTCCATTCCAGCGGGTCTATTTCCAGCCCTGCTCGAGGTCCACCCATCTGCAAGGAAGCTGTGGCACCTCAAACAAGCGAGATGTAAAAGTAGAAGCCATGGGGAGGCTGAAGCACCTGAATCCACATCTGAAACCTCCCTGGCCTCCGAAACCACAGCAAGTCCAAGTGTGGAATCAGCTAACTGAACTTTCACTGCCAGAACAGGCTCTGCCCGCTTCCCCTGCAATGATTTGTTCTGCAGATTGCCCAGGAGGTGCTTGCTTTCTAAGTGTGAGGACCTATATTTGATTCCAAGAATCCATGCCAGAGGCCAGGCATCATGGCACACCCTTCTAATTTCAACTCATGGAGCAGGCAGAGCCAGGCTGATCCTGGGACCTGCTGGCCACCTGCAGCATAGCAGAATTGGCAAGTTCTGGGCCACTCCCTGTCTCAAAAATACAAGGTAGACTCTAGGTTGTCTTCTGATGTGCAAATACTTGCAAGTGCACGTGCATGTATGTATACACACACACACACACACACACACACACACACACACACACACAGAGGGAGAGAGAGAGAGAGAGACAGAGAGAGAGACAGAGAGAGAGACAGAGAGACAGAGAGAGATTGTTCCAGAAACAGATCAAGCAAAGTCTAATACTTTCCTTTCCCCCAGACTTTAATTCAATACATCATTATTGTAAAAGGTCTGTTTCCGGGCAGGTAAGGGTTCTCATCACTGTATCTTCTTCACTGACATAAATTAGTAATTTCTGTGAACAGCGTTTATTTACTTAGCAAATAAATTGGGTTAGATCCCCAGTAAATCTCACCATTTGGCACACATGATATTTATGCACTTAATAGCTTCATTGCTTCATTAAGGCGGGTCTGGGAGTATATTACTGAACAGGCCTATAGATCATTGGGTAATAAATTTAGAGAACTCTCCTTAGCGTTTATCTAATTTGGCTATAGTTTTAATTAAGTGTTTCAACTAATGATTCCCATTTAGGTTTAATAAAATTTATTGTGTAAGAATAAGTTATCAAATCCCAATTTATGTGAGTTCTGCTGAGTGATGTGACCGCCCTCAAGCAGAGCCCAGCATGTGTTAATGGGTGGCAATTTGTATCTAGCTATTTCCATGGGCTCAGGAAATTCCTGACCAGAGAAATTTGAGAGGGTGGCCTTCCCTGAGTGACTGCCTTAAAAATCTTTCACTTTAAGGAGGAGAAAATCTATGTGGAAACTCCCCATGACTGCTTAGGGGGCAGAAATAAAGTATGAGCTGTTGCTTAGAGGCTGGTTTAGAAGTGGGTCCACACAGCAGTGTGTCTGAACAGGTGGACCCTGCTTCCTCTCGTAATTTATCAGCCCATAGGTATGGCTGAGACAGAACCTGGGTGAATGATACTCCACTTTCCTCACTCTATCTAGGGGCCTAGAGTCTAATAGGACCTGAGCAAGAGACACACACAAGAAGGAAGATCACCACCACACTAGCAGAGTCACCACCACACTAGGAAGGTCACCACCACACTAGCAG
>PVIH01010367.1:0-10000 GCA_004025045.1 Sigmodon hispidus
CAGAAAGTTTCCATCCTTTGATTTGGGCTTTGTAAACCAAGCGTGTAACCTAAACACTGGGAAATGGGCATGGGAGAACCAGAGGTTAAGTTCAGACCCAGTTACATAGTTTGAGAGTAGCCTGCACGGCATGAAACGCTGTCTCAAAAAGGTCAAAGATAAGGGCTATATACATAGCTCGGTGATTATGAATAAGAACTGCTCTTGTAGGTCAGCTGAGATGGATTTCCAATGCCCAAGGTCAGAGAGCATACTACCACCCGCAACACTAGCTCCAGAGATCTGACACCCAATTCAGCATTACACACACACACACACACACAGAGAGAGAGAGAGAGAGAGAGAGAGAGAGAGAGAAAGAGAGAGAGAGAGAGAGAGAGAGAGAGGATAGCCCAAAGGCAGTTAGAAAATATTTTACCCATCTCTTTACCATATTTTGTTTATTTTCAATGAGTGTGTGTGTGCCGAGGGTGTCCACGTGTGTACCTGCCTGTGGAGGTTAGGGAACAACCTTGTGTGTTGTTTTAGTTGCTGTTCTGCTGTGAAGAGACACCATACCCAAGCATTTAGCTGGGGGCTTGCTTACAGTTTTAGAAGGTGAATCATCCTGGTGGGAAGCATGGTAATGAGATAGTAGCTGAGAGCTTTACTCCTGGTCCGCAGGCGGCAAGCAGAGGGTGAAGGAAACAGAGAAAGGAGAGAGACAGAGAGACAGACCCTGAGTCTAGTGTGAGCTTTTGAAGCCTAAAGCACCCCACTCACTGACACACCTCTTCCAACAAGACCTCACACCTATGGGAGCCACTTTTATTCAACCCACCACAGGTGCTATCCCCAGGAATGCCATCGCCTCCCTCAGACAGGATCTCTCACTGGTCTGGAGCTCATGAGTCAGGCTAGGCTGGCTGATAATTTTATATAATGAGGCAAGTCATCTGTACTTACTGCTTCAGGGATAGACAATCCTTTCAACACTCCTGAAGTTATTTTCTTCATCATGAAAACTAGGTTAAAAAAAATAAAAAAAAGTTCCTAAATCTGGCAATGGTCTGTACGGCTCTAATCTGAGCATTCAGGAAACTGAAGCAGGAGGATTGCTGTGAGTGTGAAGCCAACCTCAGTTACATAGCAAGTTCTAGGCTAGCCTGCACTACAGTTTGATGTAGTATGAAGTTTCTGGCCTGGCTAGCCCTGAGATTTGGACCAGTTGTTCCAAACAAACCGCCCACAGCTGATTGGTCCGGAATAATCACACAGTCTTGTTTGAATTAGATGCTGTTTGATCTGTGGCTCAGGCTTTTTCCTTGTTAGCCGTTACAACTGAACCCGTTTCTGTTAATCTGTTTTGCCACGGGGCCTGTGGCTCACCCAGGTTCCTTACGTCTTGTTCTCTCAGCAGCTGCTCACAGCATCTGTTTCTGACTCTGCCCTCGTTCCCCTTAACTATGCTCTGATTTCCTTCCTGCTTCTAAGATGCTTTGTCATAGGTCAAAATAGTCCCTTTATCAACCAGTGATATTCACAGCCCACAGAAAGACACCCCACATCTGTCTGAGGTTGTTTCAAAATAGAGAGACCCTGGAATCCTATTAACTAAAACTATATGCAAAAAGCAGGCTTTTGAAGCTCGCTGTGATAAGAAGTGGGGGGGGTGGGGAGTGGGGGGAGTTGATACTTTTGTTTGCTGATAGTTTTAAAAATTCTTTTATATATATGTGTGTGTGTATGTGTGTGTGTGTGTGTGTGTGTGTGTGAGAGAGAGAGAGAGAGAGAGAGAGAGAGAGAGAGAGAGAGAGAGAATGTGTGTAAGTGTGTGTTATGTTTGTGAGCCAGAAGAAGGAGTTGGATCCCTGGAGCTGCAGTTACAGGTGGTTGTGGGCCACTTGACATGGGCACTTGAACTGAACTCCGACCCTCTTGAAAAGCAGGAAATACTCTCTAATTACTGAGTCATCTACTCGGTCCTGCTGGTAATAATTTTATAGCATCTGTCTTCTGCTTGGCTCTATGTTATACAGCCATCTTTAAATGCCGGGGAAGTAGACATAATTTTCGAAGAACTTTTAGAGATTTTCTTTTCAAGCTTTACATGTGATTGCCTAAGCAAATCTAAAATGAGGAAGAAGCCAGGGCTGAATATATTTATGTAATGCTCAGGGTCTGCCTGAGACTGTTCTAGAAGTGATTTTAGAGAGAGGTGCTCAGATAAGCCTGGGGTTATCTGAGGAAGTCATATTGGACTGGACTAGGAATTAGGTAGCATGCTGTAATCCCAGCTTTGGGGAGGCTAAGGCAGGAGGGCAGTAAGGCCGAGGTAGCCTAGGGTACATAGTAAGGCCCTGTTGTAAAAATGAAAGTTGCCCTTTGTGGCATATGTCTTTAATTCCAGTCCTTGGAAGGCAGAGGCAGGCAGATCTCTGTGAGTTCCAGGCTATCCAGGGCTACATAGCGGCACCCTGTCTCAAAAGAAGAAAAATGGGAGGTTGGAGAGAGGGATTAGTGGTTAAGAATACTTGATGCTCTTGTGGATGATTCTGGTTCTATATGGTGGCTCACAATCAACTCTAGCTCCAGGAATTCAGTACTCTCTCCTGGCCTCAACGGGCGCCAGAAGCAAGACTTTTACATACAAGCAGACAAAACACTTATACATATAAAATAAATGTAAGTCTTTATTTAAAAGACAAAAAGATAGATCTGGAGATGTAGCAAGTTAGTAGAGTATTTGCCTAGAGAGTGTGTTCTCTCTCACACACACTTTCGTGAGCAATCTCCCCAGATTCACATACCTCTCTTAAATCTGTGCCGTTTTCTCTATCCAGGACAAACTCCATTTTCTTCCTCCTCCTCTTCCTCCTCCTCCTCCTCCTCCTCCTCCTCCTCTTCTTCTTCTTCTTCTTCTTCTTCTTCTTCTTCTTCTTCTTCTCTGTAGACCCTTAGTGACCTTCCTAAAAACCATGCCTGGTCCCCCAACAGTCTTAAAGCTTTCTATAAACCTTGAGACCACCTGTGGACTAGAGAGAATTCAGTCTTTGAGATCTTGAGGGAGTAAGAAGACAGGAGAGATGATTAGAAAAAGAAAGCAGATGTGTTAGACTCACAGAGAGTCCTGGTAAAGATGCCTGTCCTCAAATCTCCCAGCACTTGTTGCCAAGAGGAACCCAGTTCACAAGAACTCTTAAATGTGATTGAGGAGACAAAAGGCCCCAATAAGTTGTTATTTCTGCTCCCATTAATTGCCTCTTTGGTTTCCCTTGTTCTTACTCATCCCAAATCATGCCCTACAGGACGTTCATTCTGAGGCCAGAGTCAGGAGCAGAAGCCATCCTTGTACCCTCTTGTCCTTGAGATGCTGTGGGGCCTCCCATCCCTGCGTCTGTTGTATTTGGGTAAGTAACACTCCCTGTGGGACCATCACCTGGGGCAATGGAAAAAGGAAGGGAAGGAATGATTGTTTGCTATGAGCTACAGCTAAGTTACAGTCCACGTTACTATTACAGAGGATCACATGACTCTGTAGCTGTATAACTTCCCCCAGGAGACTATTTCTATTCACTGCAGATAGAGAGGGCAAACAGACCAGAGAAATGATTCATTAGAGTTCAGCTTGGAGACCCAAAGGGTCTATAGGGATTTCTTTCAGGAGATGGATGACTTGGAGGCAAGCTGTATCATTAAAAAGCATGTCTGTCCTCAGCTACCATGCATGGGTGGTTGCTCACAGAAGCTTCATTCTGGATCTCTCTGCACAACTTGTAGGCAGCTCCATAGAAGAGTCTCCTCTCTCCCGGAAATCCCTTATTATGTACTCTCACAGAAGAACCTCATACATCCTGAAAGTGTAATGACACTCCTGAGCCCTTCTCCTTCCTCCAGGAGGGAATTTCTTCATCTGGAGGAAGCAGCTACACAGAAGTAGTGTTTCTTTAAATCTCATATCACAGCAACATTGATACTGTCGAACCTATTTTTTCCAGTAGCTCAGGAATGATGCAGGGTGGTGAGGTACATATATATATATATATATACATATATATATAATTTACATTGTATATAATATATAAATATATTCTTATATAATATATAATTTGATATTTATTGTATATGTATATATGTTATGTATATATAATATATATCATACTAAAAAGGACAATGGCAAAAACAAAAGCTGTATTGGGTGGCACTGACTGAAAGAATTCTGTTGCAATGGGCAGGGTTACTGCAAAAGTGTAGAGAATAAGAGACTGTGAATGCCAGGTGGTCATGGCACTGGGAGGCAGAGGCAGGAGGATCTCTGTGAGTTAAAGGCCAGCCTGTTCTACAGAGAGAGTTCCAGAATATCTAGGATACATAGAGAAATGAGAGAGAGAGAGAGAGAGAGAGAGAGAGAGAGAGAGAGAGAAAGAAAGAGAGAGATTGATTGATTGATTCTGGAGTGGGGTGGTTTAGCAGTTCAGAGCATGCTCTTTCAGGGGATGTGGGTTCAGTTCCCAGCACCCATGTCAAGTGGTTCACAACCACCCATGACTCTAGCTCCTGAAAACTGGACACTTCTGGATGCTGTGGGCACCCAAACAAAAATACATATAATTTAAAAAATAAATCTTGAAAAAAATAACCTTTTATTAAAAGAGAGAGATTAAGTGTTCTGCTGGAGATGGAACTTCATTATCAGCTTCCTTCCTGGCACCAAGGTTCAGTGAGCACTGTGGAAACAGGGGCAGAAAGAATGTAAGAGACAGGATGGAGAAAAGTGCTCAGAAATGCTGTCTTCTAGACATGACTTGGCTGTGGCATCCGTGAACTCACAGCAGGTGTAATTACCTGCACAAGATCAAGCCAATGAAAAACTTCAGCAGGGATGGTGGAGGAGCTACTGAGGTCACATCTCTAACCAAGGAACTGCTGACAGCTGACTGATGCTGAAGGAATCACTTCATTTTCCAGGTGGCTATGGTAGGCTGCCCATGCTGCATTGGATGACCTCACCTTGTGCAAATATGGGCAGCAAGAACTGGTTTAAAGTAAATACACAGGCAGACTTGAAGTTGGGAGGAGATGCTGGGAATGTCCTGAAGGGTTCAGTATGATCAAGCTACATTTGACAGGTGTGTGATTTTTTTTTTTTTTTACAAAATAAATAACAGTATTTTAAAAAACTGAATGGAAATTGCCGTGACAGTGTGGCATAAGGTGCTTGCCCAGCATGCTCAGCCTCAGGTGTGGTTCCCTGCATCACATAAACCTGTGTGGGGTGGTGCTTGCTGATGTCTCAGTACTGGAAAGTCTACATAATCCATTTGAGGCCAATCTAGGCTAGAGATTTTGTCTTGAAAAAAAGAGCTCAGCGATCCAAGTATTGATACTTGCAAATGATATGATAGTATACTATATACACTTATATATACATAATTGGCCCCAAAAATTCTACCAGAGACCTCTTACAACTTATAAATAGTTTCAGTGAAGTGGCTAGATACAAGATTTACTAAAAAAAAAAATCAGTATACTTCCTATATACAAATGAAATTGGACAAAGAAATCAGGAAAGCAACACTTGTATCCAGCCACAAATAATATAAAATATCTTGGTGCAACTCTAACCAAGAAAGTGAAAGACTTGAATGACAAGAACTGTAAGTCTTTGAAGAAAGAAATTGAAGATGCCAGAAGATGGACAGATCTCCCAGCTCATGGATCTGTAGGATTAACAAAGTTGAAAATGGCCATCTTGCCTAAAGCAGCCTACAGATGCCCATTGAAATCCTAACACAATTCTTTACAGACCTTGAAAGAATAATACTTTACTTCATATAAAAAAATCCAAGATGGCTAAAATAATCCTGACTAATAAAAGAACTTCTGGAAGCATACCATTTCTGATTTCAGGCTCTACTACAGAAATATAGCAATAAAAATCTCAAGGCATTGGCATAAAAACAGACAAGTGAATTAACAAAATAGAATCAAAGACCCCAAAGTAAATCCACACAGCTCTGTACCCTTAATTTTGACAAAGAAGCCAAAATTATACAATGAAAAAAAGAAAGCATTTTAAACAAATGGTGTTAGTTTAATTGACTGTCTGCATGTTGAAGAATGCAAATTGACCCGTATCTATTACCTGCACAAAACTCAAATCCAAGTGGATCAAAGACCTCATAAGTTCAGAAATACTAAACCTGATAGAAGAGAAACTGGGAAACAGACCTGAACACACTGGCACAGGAGACCACTTCCTTAACAGAACACTAATAGCACTGACACTAAGGTAAAAAATAATGAATGGGACCTCATAATTAATTAATGGGTCCTCATGAAAAGGAAAAGTTCTTTAAGGCAAAGTATACCATCAAAAGGACAAAACAGCAGCCCACAGAATGGGAAACGATCTTCATAAATCTTACATCTGACAAATGGCTGATATCCAATATATATCCCAAGAAACTAGGCATCAGCAAACTAAACAATCAAATTTAAAATTTAAAAATGGGGTACACATCTAAACAAAAAATTCCTCAACAGAAGAATCTCAAATGGCTGAGTAAAGAAATGTTCAATATCCTTAGACATCAGAGAAATGCGAATCAAATCTTCTCTAAGATTCTGTCTTACACCTGTCAGAGTGGCTAAGATCTATGCTAGAGAGAATGTGGAGCAAGGGGAACACTCCTCCATTGTTGGTGGGAGTGTAAGCTTGTACCGCCACTACGGAAATTAGTATGTCAGTTCCTTAGCATTTAGACAGCTAGAGTCTGAGAGCATCTCTGGGATGAGCTAGAATCCTAGTACAATGGAAGCTCCTAGAAATCTATAGGGGTGACCCTAGCTACGACTTTTATCAATGGGGGATACAGAGGCTTAACTGACCATATTCTGTGACCAGGCAAGACTTCCAGTGGAGAACACCAAACCAGCCACAAAACCTTTGACCTACAATTAGTCCTGCCTACAAAATATGCTGGGTAAAACATGGTGCAGAAATTATAGGGGAGTCCAACCAATAACTGGTCCAGCCTGAGACCTATGCCATGAGAAGGCGCCCACCCTGACACTCCCTGGAGGGTCAGGACCCAAAGGCCAAGTATCTCAGAGAGCTAGGATAGAATTAAGCAGGATTGATAAAAATGTCAACGTAATGATTCCTAAGGCTATTCTGCTATACTCAAATATTGGTGCCTAACCCAATTGCCATCAGAGAGGCTTCACCCAGCAACTGATGGAAACATTTGCAGAGATCCACAGTCAAACGTTAGGGGATTTTGTGAAGGGGGAGGGGGAAGGATTGTAGTATCCAGAGGGCCCAAGTGCACCACAAGCAAATCCACAGAATCAACTAACCTGGGCTCATAGGAGCTCACAGAGACTAAAGTGCCAGCCTGGGATCCTGCATGGGACTGACTTAGGCCCTTTGCATAACTGTTATGGTTGCGTAGGTTAGTCTTCTTGTGGTATGCCTAACAGTGAGAGCAGGGACTGTCTCTGACTCTTGCCTGCTTTGGGGCCCTTTCTTTCCCACCAGGTTGCCTTGTCCAGCCTTAATAGAAGAGGTGCCCAGTCCTCCTGAGACCTTGTATGTCATTTTTGGTTGATATCCATGGGAGGGAGGCCTGCTTTTTTCCAAAGAGAAATGGAGGAGGAGTAGATGGGGTGGAAGGGGAGGGTTGGGGGGAGGGACTTGGAAGAGAAAAGAGTGAGAAATTGTGGTCCTGAACAAAAACAAAACATTTTTTTAAAAAGAAAAAAAAAAAAAAGAGGACTTCAGTGAAACCATTGTCTCTACAGTGATGATCAGTTATGTTAAAATCACATAGATTAGGATCAGCAATGGGAGGTGAAGGCGGGAGAATTAGCCAGAGGACTGAGTACAAGCACCCAGCAATCCTCTCCTAGGAAAGCTGTCTAGATGCACGGTTCTTTCAACATCAGTGCGTGTCGGATCATGGAGCTCAAGTTCAGGTTCTCTACTCAGGAACCACCACAACTGGAGAGCAAGGTTGTCACTGGGTGTCTGGTCATGTGCTTATGAGAGACCTTAGCATCCAGAGATCAACATAATACTTATTATAAGTAATAAAAATGTTACAGACTCTGCAATAAGGAAGCTTAGGAGAGTGACAGATGGACATCACTGATAGCGGATGGACTCCTGAATAGAAATATCTTTAAAGGAAGATGAGGGACATTTCTGTTCTTACAGGCAGGGGAGGAGTAAGTTCCACCACAAGTCACAAGACAGGAAGGCAGTAGGTAAAAGTGAAGTTATAATTCAGAACAGGGGAAGGCTCCGAGATTCATGATATGAGTTTAATATCTGGAACCCACATGGTGGAAAGAGAGAACTGGCCTCTGACCTTCACAAGATGCAATGAAAAAGTAGCATTTTAATTCAAAGTTGTTCTGGGTATCAGAGAGGGCTGGGTTTGCAGCTTCAGAGGGCCTGAGGTCACAGTTGGTTGTGTATAATCTCCTTCCTGTTGCTGTGATAAAACAGCTGAACCTGGAGGCAGGAACTGAAGCAGAGACCATGGAGGATTGTTGTTATTGGCTTGCCCTCTGTGGCTTGCTCAGTTTCTTATACAATCCAGGCCGACCTTCTTAGGGATGACACTATGGCACAGTGTGCTAGACCCTTCCATATGAATCAGAAATCAAGAAAAGACCCCATAGACATGCCCACAGGCCAACATGATGGAGGCGGTTTCTCAGTTGAGATTCCTCCTTTCCAGATATGTCTAGACTTATGTTGAGTTAACAAGGGCACATATCAACTGTTTGGCCAGAGGCAAGTGTGAGCTGATTTGGGAGAGACTGACAGCTAGAGAGACTATAAGTGAACAATACTACATAAGACATCACCATAAATCACATAACTCTTAGACTATCTGCTTATTAATAAAGATTTATAAAGAAGGACTTTCCAGAGACAAGGCAAGGCCAAGTCTGTTCTAAGTGACAGGACCCTTTGACAGGCAGAACTCTGAAAACTCAAGGTGGGACTGGTTTTCATCTCAGATCTCTCCCACAGGGTTACTTTCTCCAGTTTTGGTTGCTATCAGGACAACAGCAGTGGAAGGTGCTCTATGCAGTCCAGTCCCTTGTGTGTTTGAATTTTCCAAGGCATCTCTCAGAAATCCCATGACAGTGGGCTCCAGGCTTAATGAAAACATCCTCTTCCATGAAGATAGCAGCCAGCTCAGAGCCCCCATGGGTGATCTCTCCTCGGAGAAGGTAGAAGACTGCATCCTGCTGACTCGTAACATGCTCAGAAGGGAAAACATGACCTTCTTGCTCCATGTAGGTCCAGGAGATCAGAAAGGCACTGTCTTGACACAGGATGTTGGAATCTCCACACCAGGTGATGCTCAGGCTTATGCACTAAGTGGTTTATGAAGTAGGAAATCCAGGAGGATGCTGATCAGGTGGCTGTTACTGTAGGCACTGGACTTTATACAGCCTGAGATGTTTACACACACACACACACACGATAAATGAATAAATTTATTTTTACATTTTTTATATTCATGTGTGTGCATGTGTTTGCACTTTTTTTTTCAATTTGACATAAGCTAGAATCAGCTGGGAAAATGCCTCCTTTAGACTGGCCTGTAGGCAGCTCCGCAAGGCATTCTCTTGATTGCCTTGCATTGGTATGGGATGGCCCAGCCTGCGGTGGGTCATCACCCCAAGGTCCAGGGTTGTATAAAAATGCATCAGATCCTTCCTCCAGGTTCCTGCCCTCAGTTCCTGTTACGACTTCCTCAGTGATGGAGTGTGATATGGAAGTGTAAGATGAAATAAATGCTTTCCTTTTCAAGTTGATTTTGGTCATGTCTTTATCACAATAGAAAACAAGCCAATACAGTGTATGTGCTTATATGCATGCCACTGTGTGTATATGAAAGTCACAACTTGTGAGAATCTGTTCTTTCTTCCACAGTATGAGTCCTAGGGATGCACTCAGGTTGTTGGAGGAAGCAGCAGCTGTTTTTATCTGCTT
>PVIH01010367.1:12500-75893 GCA_004025045.1 Sigmodon hispidus
TGGTTGAAACACTTCCAGTTTCCAGTATGATTTTTGACCTATTAGAAATGTCAGTGCTTTCTGGTAAATTCCCCCACACACTGTCTCTCTGTAATGAGGACTGAATGTAAGTCTTTGGTGATAGACAATTGTTTTACCATTGAGTCATGCCCACACCCCTCCCTGGAGGATTCTAGGTAGGCACTCTACCACTGATCTATATCCCCAGCACTATTTATACTTTTTTTTTTAAAGCTTTATTTATTTGTTTTATTTGCCTTGGTGTTTGCCTGGAACTGGAACTACAGACAGTTGTTAGCTGCCATGTGGGTGCTGGGAATCGAACCCGGGTCCTCTGGAAGAGCAGATTGTGCTCTTAACCGCTGAGCCATCTCTCCAGCCCCACTACTATTTATACTTTTATTTTAAGCAGAGCCTCAATACAGTGATCTTTCTCAACTTCACAGTAGCAAGTATAACAGGCCTGTGCCACCAGGACCAACTGATTCTCTTTCTAGCTTAAATTAAATAGGATCATAAAATATACTATGCATAATACCAATTTATTTTCTTTGCAGCAAATTTTTGTTTATTTTTAATAAACATTACACATGTGCTTAAATGAAATGTATACTTCACACCTGTGAATATGGTCACGACACACACTTCCTTTAAGTGAAATCCATTCATGGTGGGTCTAGAAATATGGCATGGGGGCTGGAGAGATGGCTCAGCGGTTAAGAGCACTGCCTGCTCTTTCAGAGGACCCGGGTTCGATTCCCAGCACCCACATGGCAGCTAACAGCTGTCTGTAGTTCCAGTTCCAGGCAAACACCAAGGCAAATAAATAAATTAATAATAAATAAAGTTTAAAAAAAATAGTAAGAAATATGGCATGGTGAACAAGAGTGCTTGCCCCCAATCCTGGAGATCTGATGATTCTCCAGGGCTTAATGTTGGAAGAAGAGAATCAACTACTCCTCTGACCACCACACTCATGTTTACACAAACCCATACACACAGTAAATAAGGAAAATGTAAGTTTCTAAAAGTCATTGTGTTGCCGTGGTCTGCTCCCGTTCAACCATCTGAAGCTGGACCTAGCCAGCGCTTCTGATCTTCATAGTGTGGCTTCCCTCTGCTTCTGCCTGGTCTCTGGCAGTTCTTTCAAAGCCACTTTGATCATTTTTATAAAAGGATGGTTTTCAGACAGAGAATAAGAATTTGGATCTCATTCCTCTCTCAACTCACGCAGAAGCCAAAAAGAAGGCAATTCATCTGGAAAGAGATAGAGATCAATGGACATCTATAAAAAGTTGGCTCCAGCTTTTGGAGCGAGAGGAGTGTATGATAGTACAGGGTCCACAGGTAGCTATGAACTGATCCAAGAGGCGCTTGCTATTGCTAGAGCAAGAGAAGCAGGTGATTGTGTAATCTGTGGTATGTCCACTGAATAGAATACTATAGAGCCGCCTAAAAGACTGGGAGTTCCCTGTTTTCCCATGTACAGATATGTGCCAAAAATGTTAAGAGAAGAAAGACATTTGCAAAATAAGCTTGTACCTCCCACACAAGGCGTGTGTGTATGTGTGTGTGTGTGTGTGTGTGTGTGTGGAGAGAGAGAGAGAGAGAGAGAGAGAGAGAGAGAGAGAGAGAGAGAGAGAGAGAGAAAGATCTCACAGGGTTGCAAGGGAGGCAGACAGAAAGCACTTTGTCTTGGAGCTGATGGGGGACCCCAGGAGGGCTGTGACCAAGAGTGTTCCAGGGCCTGGAGAGTGGTAGCCTAGAGACTAGAAGGCAAGTGGGGGAGTCTGTGAGGAGAGTAGGTTTAACTTCCTTTGGATGAGTGGGCTTGTCACAGAACCGACATGTGGAGACAGCCTGGTATTCTGGCAGCTGCCCAGGACTGGTCCAGAAATGGTGATGGTAAGAAGTAGGGGTGTCCAGCACTGAGGTAGGGGAGACTGAATACAGCACTCACCACCCACCGTTGTCGCAGAATGAAGGTGCTTAATTGGTGGGAAGAAAATCAAACTTGCAAGGACAGAGAGGCCCTGACAATCGAGAAACCAGTTTCAGGAGAAGCCGAAGCGACCGAAGTCTGAAGCTGTGCGTGGACATCCTGGGCTGGAGTAAGTACGGAGCTGTGTGCTTAGATGGCAGAAGGGATGCCAGCCAGGTCCTCCCAGCCCTCCTGGGCACAACCATTGGGGGCACACTCTTTGGGAACAGCCATTGCAGCCCTGTCCTGGCACTCCAGCTCTGTGTCAACTTGACCGGCATGGAGGGGCAGGGTCTTAACTAGACATGAGTCTGGATTTGTCTATTCCTCACAATGAGATCCTCTGGAACAGCAGAGTCCCACAGCATAGCAACCGTGGCAAGGACCCTAGTGTTGCCCCACAATGGAGACATTTCATATACCAGCAGATGGTGCCCGTTGAGGACGGTAAATTCCAGTGTAAATGCTTTGTGAGTCAGATGGGATCACCATGAAAACATGCCACAGGATGGGCCTTCAAACCACAGGTTTTTTCATTAAGTCAGGGAGGCTAACGACCAAGACAGAGGTTTTCTGGATGGCCTTTCATGGGCACACTCTCCATCAGGTGGAGATGGCAGTCTCCTTCCTGTATCCTCACAGGATCTTCTCTGGTGCACTTGTGTTATCATTTCCCATTCCTTTTCTTCCCTGACATTTTGGTCTGTTTGCTCCAGGTTTGAAATGTAAGGCCTTGCTCACCCTGATACCAGTCAAGAGCTCCACAGCAGGGCCCCTCCCCAGCCGTCACTGGGGGATTATAGACAAGCATTCGACTACATTCCTATGTTCCCTGTTTTGTTTTACTTTTTTTTTTTTTTTTTTTTTGAAGACAGGGTCTCACTAAGTCACCCAGGGTGACCTTGAACTCTGAGATCCAACTACTTCAGCCTCCTAGTAGGTAGGATGACAGTTGTTCCCTGCCATTCCCACCCTTAGCTCTTGTCATGGTCCATGTTGGGTCTGATCCCCCCGTGGAAACTCATCTTCATTGATTACCTTCCTTGGTTACCATAAGGCAGTAAGGGGCCTGGCTTTTAGCGTAGAAATTAGGACGAAGGGTCTGAGGCTGTGGCTCAGTTGGTAGAGCGCTGGCCTAGCATGCATGAAGCTCTGGGTTTGATCCCTAGCACCATACAATTGATGTGTGGTTCATACCACATTCATCCCAGGACTCAGAAGACAGAGGTGGAAGAATCAGGAGTTCCAGCCACATAGTGAGTAGGAGGCCATCTTGGGCTGCATGAGATCCTGTATCAATCCATCCGTCCATCAATCAGTGACAAAAAGATGAAAATTTTTTAAGATTCCAAAGAAATCATTCTTTTTAAAATTTGCTTATTTTCCACCCTGACCATTGTTTTCCCTCACTCTTCCCCTCGGCCCCTCCTCCCTCCCTCCTGCACCCCCCTCAATCCACTCCCCCTCCATTTCTGTTCAGGAAGGGGCCGGCTTCCCATGAGTGTCAACAAATCATGACATATCAAGTTGAGGTAAGACTAAGCACCTCCTCTTGTATTCAGGCTGGGCAAGGCAACCCAGTGTGAAGAATAGGTTCCCAAGAGCCAGGCAAAGTGTTAGGGACAGGCCCTGTTCCCGCTGTCAGGAGACTCACAGACAGACCCAGCTACACAACTGTCACACATCTGTAGAGGGCCTGCGTCAGTCCCATGCAGGCTCCCTGGTTCTTGGTTCAGATTCTGTGAGCCCCTATGAGCCAGGTTAGTTGTTTCTGGGGATTTCCTGTGATGCCCTTGAACCTTATGACTCCTGCAGTCCTCCCTCCCTCCCTTCAGCAGGATTTCCCAAGCTCTGCCTAATGTTCGGCTGTGGGTCTCTGCGTCCGTTTCCATCAGTTCCTGGATGAAGGCTTCTGATGACAGCTAACAGTCACCAGTTTGACAGCAGGAGATGGCCAGTTCAGGCTGTGTCTGCTATCGCTAAGAGTCTCAGCTGGGGTCATCCTTGTAGATTTGTGGGAGTTCCTCTTGCACCAGTTTTCTACCTGACCCCCAAATTCCCCCTTGCAGTCATATTTTCCCTCCAGCTCCCCCCAACCCGATCTTTCAAGTCTCCACCCACCCCCAGTCCACCCAGGAGATCTCTTCTATGTCCCCTTCCCAGGGAGATCCATGCATTCCCTCTTGGGCCCTCCTCGTTACTCAGCCTGTGGATTGTAGCCTGGTTATCTTTTCAAAAAGTAAGGCATCTTCATGAGAAACACCTTCTGCCTGTGGCCAAGGATTAAAAGAGCCAGTCCACCCCTGTACGAGTGGGATGCTCAGAACAGCAACTGGACTTTGCAACGCCAAGGAAAGCAGCCAGCTCAGGGCCCTGGAGAGAGAGAAGAGAGTCCACATGGGAACTGCAGATGGAGCATGCACGGCATGTGGCAGACCCCTCTAGTCCCATCAGACCTACAGAGGAGCAAGACGCCATCTCCACCTCAGACTCCAGAGCCAGATCCCTACAGCCCGGCTCTCACTGTGGCTGGGCAAACCTGCCGCTCTGCAGGCCCCCCCACATCTCCTTTCCCCTCTGTTCCCTCCCCTTCCTCCCCCCATCTCACAATTCTTTTCTCTCCCCTTCTCCCTTTGTCTTCCTCTCCCTCTGTCCTTCCTCTTCCTCCTCCTCCTCACTTCCCTCCCTCCCTCCTCCTCTTCTCCCAACCTCTGGGTAGTTGCATCCCAGGCGGATCACCTGGTCCTTGCTTATGGCTCAAGGGCAGGTATCTGGAGGGCCTTGGCTTCATCAGAAAGTCATTCAGGAAAAAGTTGACGGGAAGTGTGGGGTTCAGAGTGTTCTAGTGAGAGCATTTGAGGCAAGCAGAGGCAACAGGAATGAATCAACCAGCTACCTTTCCTGTGTATGGTGAGACCTCCTTAAAAGGGGAACACTTATGAATACAATACCACGTTGTTGCTCCAGTTATCCTGCCGTGGACGGGCTTTCTCAGTCTCACTCTCTGTATCTGTGTTCTCCTGCCCTTTGCCCACACACCCACATCCCACCCCCATAATAACCATGCTTTAGTATGTTTGTTACTTCACATTGCTGTGGTTGTTGTGTAGGTTTCATGCATTTGGGGTGTATCTGGACCTCTTTTCAGCCATCCCTCCTCTCTTTGAGACAGGGCTCCATATAGGCCAGGCTGGACTTCAGCCTCATATACAGCCAAGGATGACCTTACACTCTTTATGTTCCTGCCTGTAGCTGCCTCGTGCAAGCAGGCATCGCTGTGTGCTGGGCAAGCACACTAGAGACTGAGACACATGCCCGGTCATCCTTTGCCACTTCTCACGCTTCCTTTCCTTCCTCCTCTTTCTCTCATTTGTTAAACATTCCCCCACGGACCAAGGTCACATTCTGCACTGACCACTATGGGGACACATGGTCACAATAGTCTGGTGACCATCCAGACTGAGATGCAAATTTATCCTGTCGGAGTGAAGTAAGACCAAGTATATCCCATAGAGGAAGATACATGGGTCCCTGTCTAGGCTTGGTCACCTCAGGCTCTTCTGAACTGCTTTTGTGGATGTCATCATAGTTCAGTAGGCAGTTGGTGGCTGATCCTGGAGAGGAGATAACAATGTACAAGAAGGAGAGGGCTAGGCAGAGAGCTGTGGACCATCGTCCATTCCTACAGATGAAGGGGAGCAGCCGAGACTGTGCCCTGAGACCTACTCAGTCCAGCAATTCCTGGGACTTGGTCAGGTCAGCATACTCACTTAGAAGGAAACTGAGGCAAGCATGGTTAGGGAGTCTCTAGAAAGTAGGGCAAGGAAGACACACCCTATTTCTCCTTCCAGTCCCTCTAGGATCCTTCTGCTGCCCATAGCAAAGCAGGACTATTTAAAGACCGTGGCTGTTTTTGCAATGCCGGCAATAGAGGGTGATGTCTTAGTCACTAATCAATTGCTGTTACAAAACATCAAGGCAACTTATAAAGGGAAGTTTATTGGAGGCTCACAGTTCCAAAGTGTTAGAGTGCTTAACCACCATGGTAGGGAGCATGACAGCAGGTGGGCAGGCATGCATGGTGCTGAAGCAGTAGGGGGGGTCACTTCTTATCCTCAGGCACAGGGCAGAGAGTATATGTACCCTAACTGGGAATGCCCTTGACACCTAAAGGCTTACCTCCAGGGACACCCCTCCTCCAACATGGCACACCTACTAATCCTTCCCAAACAGTTCCACCCACTGGGGCCAAGCATCCAAATATATGAGCCATTGGGGACCATTCTTATTCAGACCACCCAAAGGTGACTTCACAGAGTCAAGAGGCATAATTTAGTTACTGTGACAGGGTGAGCTTTCATAATCCAAAAATATGAAATCCAAAAATGCGTCAGAATCTGAAACATTTTATTTTGAGACATGATCTCATGTAGTCCAGACTAGCCTTGAACTTGATATGTAGCCAAGAATGACCTTGAACCCATGATCCCCCCCAACTTCACTTCTCCAGTACTGGGATTACTGGTGGACAATACCACACCAAAATAAATAAAATGTTAAAAATTAAAAGCTTCAGAATTTAGAGTCATTTGAATTTCAGTTCTTCACATTGGGATGTTGAACCAAAATGAAAGCCTTGCTTCCTAAGGTACTCATGTCAGGCATTTTGTCACAACAATAAAAAGTATTTAATAAACAGCAAGCCTGAAATACTTCAAGGAACAGGAAATTGTCCACTGTAGTGCCCAGTTAGGAAAAATGGGTGGAGAACAGACCTGTGTGTCATGTACCTTTTCTGTCCCTGCCATCTTTTAACACAGTAGTGATCGCTGCCCTTTGCTGGCTTTCCAACTCATTCACCTGCCTACATTAAAATCTATTAAGGCTAGCGCTACAGGTCAACAGTAGACTGCCTGCCTGCCTAGAATCCCCCAGTGAGGGGCTTGGGTGTGGCTCAGAGGTAGAGCATCTGCCTAGAATTCCCAGTGAGGGGCTGGAGACATACTCAGTGGTAAAACATCTGCTAGAATCCCCCATTGAGGGGATGTGGGTTTGCTCAGGAGAAATTCTCAAGCCCAAGGTCATGGGTTCAATTTAGGGACTCAGTGAATTCCTCTACAACTCATGCCAGCTGTCCTGAGCACAAGGACTGTTACTCTCCCATCACAAACATGTAAAGAGAACAGCTGTTTCCCCCACTGTTTAGCTTAGCTGAATTCAGCTGACTTTCGAGTTGTGGCTCTTACAATTTGTGTGTGTGTGTGTGTGTGTGTGTGTGTGTATTATTTTGTATGGGTGAAGTTTGGATCCCTGGGTGTGAGGGGGAAGCTGGGGTTGGACCTTGTCTAAGGGAGTAGGGCTGGAGTCTTGACATCTGGATGTGAGGGAGGAGGCTGTGCACTAGACTCCCAGGGTCTGATGGAGGAGGTTGGGGTCCGTGCATCTGGGCCTGAGGAAGGAGGCTTGTTGCTTTTGCACCAGGGTCTAAGGGGAAGACTGGGTCTAGACTCCTAAGAGTCTAGATCTTAGAGGAGGAGGAGGAGGATCTGGGAGGATCTGTGGGAGGAGGGACTGCACCCGATTCTGGGGAGGAGGGTTTTGGCTCCAGCGCAGGAGGCAGCTGGATGAAGTGCATCTAAGGCCCAGGTTCTGGAAACCAGGAGGACGCCTGTGGCCCGGGGGAGGGCGGGGGAGGGGCCGGGCCACAGTAACAAAGGCCTCTCCCTCCAACGAGCAACCCCCCCGGCCCCGCCTCCGCGGCCCCCGCCTGCCCTGATTGGCCAGTCTCCCTGCCCGTCAGCGCCACCCCCCTCCCCGGGTCTGCAGCAGCTCCAGCGGCCTCGTCGCGCCCCCCCAGCCCCCTCCCCCCGCCCCCGCCGCCCCCCGGGCCGGTGCAGCCGCAGGCGGGGTCCCCCTTCCCCTCCCCCTCTCCCCCAGGCTCTCGCGCCCCGACCGCCCCCTCCCCTCCCCCTCTGCTCTGCCGCGATGCCCCCCCCTGCGCCCGGGGCCCGGCTCCGGCTTCTCGCCGCCGCCGCCCTGGCCGGCCTGGCCGTCATCAGCCGAGGTACCGCAGCGCCGGGGGCGGGGGGGCTCGGCGGGGACGTCGGGGTCCCGGGAGGGGGTACAAGGCCAGGGCGGAGGCGGGCAGGGAGGTACCCCTTGAGGGTGGGGTATGCGGAGGTCTGCAGCCAGGGACAGGCAGCAGTCCTTGGATGGGCAGGGGTTCTTGAGTGTGTAGATGCTCAGGGGTTCAGGGGTGCATGCTCCCATTTGGTCAGCTGCCCCATCACTAGGAAGAGGGTCGCCAACACCTGCTGCGGGCCTAGGGCAGCAGGAATGTACAGCTGTAGGTCAGGGAGGGGCCCAGACGTTGGGGTGACAGTCCCCACCTGGGCAGCAGAGTCTCCAAACTGAGTTGAGGTACCAGGCTGTGTGTGTGTGTCTTATCATTGCATATTTTGGAGAGGGTCTCCTGCATCTTGAGGAGGAGGTGGAGGAGGGAATGTCTTCCCAGGGTCAGCAAGCAATGGGACAGAGGGTCCATAGCCCAAATCCCAGACCCAGGGATTCGAGAAGGGGCTGAAACTACCTATTCGGGTTTTCCTCTCAGCTGAAAGTGTTGGCGTTTGGGGTGTTGTGGTTAATTAGGAGATGGTCTTGGGAAGCCAGGAAGTTGGGGTGCTGGGCTAAGGATTCTGATCAAAAGTCTTCAATTGAATGAATATTTGGATGGAGAAATGGACAGTGAAAGAGTAGGGTAGGACAGGAGAATGTAGGACAGGAAGAGTTAATACAGGGCACTAGGGTGTCAACCAGTCCAGTGGCCTGGAGACCCTCTGTAACAGCAGATGTGAGTCCTGCCTTGATTGAGGATGGATGTCTGGACACTGCCCTGCAGGGCCTGCCAAGCAGAGTATGGTAAAGGAACGCGGCCCTGAAGGCACAGGAGGGAGAGAAATGAGACAGAAGAGTGGTACCCAGGAAGCCAAGAAAGTGTTAATGTGGAGTTTCCACATCACTTCCTCCATGCCCTGTCCAATCAAGCATCACAGAATCAGGGACATGCTATGCCATCAGGGACCCAACATTGTGACCTCAGCAGCCCCAAGGGAAGCAGCTACTCTGGACCCCCAATCAAGTCACCCAAAGTCACACAAACATCCCAGCATCCCAGCCGAGCTGCACCTGCAGACTACAGAGTCACATAAACAACCCTGTCCAGGCAGGACGCCCACACACAGATCCATTGCGGGAGGGCATGGAACGGACTAGAAAGTCCACCCCTTAGCACAGTATGAGGCTGAACACTGTCTTGCTTGCTGACCAATGGCTGGGGACCTCTGTCCTGTCACTTTAGGTTTCTGTCTTATTTGTGGACCCTCCCCCACCTTGCTGGTCTGTTACTTGCTGGCGATACTCCCTGTCTCCCTGGGCTGTCTCTCCATCCCTGCTGGTTTTGGCACAGTGGCACATCAGCCCCTAGGTTTGGTCCTCCTCCTCCCCTTCACTGTATCTCCTTGCCCCCTGGCCTTCACCCAACTCTCTTCTTAAGATACTGATACATTTGCCAGTTTGCCTCTTAGAAATCATTACTGTGTGTGTCTCCTGGGGTCCTCCCCCTCCCCATGGGGGGGGATGTCTCTGGCAAAGCCATATGACCTTGATCAATGAAAACCTGAGAGAGAGAAGATAGGACCCAGTGGGTCACAAAGAAAAAAACGTCGTCAACATGTAGGACTGAAGAGATGGTGCTGTGGGTAAGAGCATTTGCGGCTCTTGCAGAAGACCTGGGTTTGGCTCCCAGCACCCATATGGCAGCTCAGAGCTACCTCTAATCGACCCCTCTCATATTCCACTGCTGCTTGGGGGGGAGTACCCTAATTTGTAAAGTATGTAAGTAGTGTCTTCTTTTTTAAAACCCAAGTTTTTCATGAGGAGCATGTAAGAACCAGGTCCCTAACCCAGCTTCCTCGAATACAGCCATGTATTTTTCTAGCTGGAATCTCACTGTGTAGTCCAAGCAGGCTTTGAATTTAAGGTGATCTTTCTCTCTCAGCCCTCAAATGCTGAGATTACAGCCGTGGGCTACTCCCTTCTCCCACGGTTCTCTTTTGTTTGTTTTTCGGACAGGCTAATATATAGCCATGGTTGGTCCGGAATATGTAGACAGGCTGGCCTTGAACTGAAGGTAATCCTCCTGCCTCTTCCTTAGATCTTGGGACTATGCATGTGGGCTACAATGCCCAGGTTTCACACACACCTCAGAGAAAGTGATGGATGGGGGCCAGGCAGCAGGGGACCATGTTCAACCCACTGTTTTGTTTTGTTTTGGTTTTTTGAGACAGGGTTTCTCTGTGTAACATTCCTGGCTGTCCTGGAACTTGCTCTGTAGACCAGGCTGGCCTCAAACTCACTGAGATCTTCCTGCCTCTGCCTCTCAAGTGCTGGGTCTAACAGGGTGCAACGCCACTGTCTGGCCATTTTATTAGATATAGATCACCACATGTAACTATGAACCCACAGTCAACCCCCTTCCCAATTCTTTATGCCAACACTGTCCATACATTTATATATTCATTTACAAAGTGAAGCTATGCTGGCTGAGGATGTGGCTCAGTTGATAGAGTGCTTGGTTAGCATGCAGGAGGCCCTGAGTTTGATTCCCAGAGTTGCATGGGCATGGTAGTGCATACCTGAATTCCCTGCATTTGGGAGACAGAGGCAAGAAGATCAGAAGTGCAAGGTCAGTCTTCTCTACTGAGCTAGCCTGGGGTATCTGAGACCCTGTGTCAAAACTAACTGCATCAAAAACTTCAACAGAGTGAGTGAGTTGGTGGGGGATGGGAGTGCCTCTTGCTCCTGGGGCAGCTGAAAGGGAGTGGGAATGAAGGGCAACCAGGAATGAAGAAGCCCAGTGCCACTCATTTCCTGGCCATTCTGTGCCCTTGCCTCCTGTACCCGACTCAGACTCTTGATCACTTATTTGCATAGCAGGGTCAGAGGACAAGTGTGAGATTCAGTTCTTCCACCATGTGGGTCCAGGGGTTGAACTCAAGTTACCAGACTTGGCAGCCCAGGCCGGGCTGGAACTCAGAAGGTAGCATTGTATTGTCCCACCTTGTGGACAGCCCATGCTGGTCTCAAACTTGTGGCCATTGTCGTGTCCTTGTGTCCTCAGCTCCAGGATTACAAGTGTGTGCCACTGCACCTGCTCCATCAGCTTAACAAATAGTGTGCGCACTGGCATTGTAGGCCCCTGAGAACCGTGGTGTATATGGGGGCACAGGGAGCAAGCCCCACTCAGCGCTCCCTCACAGAGCCTACAGTGGAAAGAAGAGATGAAGAACCAGCTAGGAAAAGTGACCAACATGTAGATAGGTCGTCTCAGAGAGCGTCGCATAAAGGCAAGAGGCCAGAAGTGTCTTGGAGGATGAGTTGTCCTTTTCAGAGAAGGGTGGTTCAGGAAGCCGCCCCTAGGAAAGTGAGAAGAAAGAAAGAAGCCAGACTTGGCTTTTCAGGTCCCAAAGTAAGCAGTGGGTGTAAAGGCCGGAGGTGTCAACCTGCAGAAAAGGGCGGCCTCCTGAGTGGAGGCCTTAGGCTTCTGAGTTGAGCAAAGAGGAGAGTTTTCAGATGCCCATCATGTCAGAGATGACCCCTTCTTCAGCCCTCACCTGGACAGCCTGCAGGAGCTCCAGGTCCCTGCCCACGGCAGAAGGACTGTAGGGCCATAACACTCCAGAACCAGTCCTCACCCCAGGCTCCCGGCTCTGCTGGAGGTTCATTCCAGATCCCTAGGGTTTCTTACTTCTAACTTCTGGACACAGAGGTTGTCAGAAATCTCTTCTTCCCTTGACTAGGACCTCTGCTTATTGATTTATTCTGTTAGTCTAGACTGGAAATCTCACAAGAGTAATGCCTGGCCTCCCAGGATGCCTCCCTAAGGTCTCTTTCTCAGCTTGTTTAATGTACATACATATATTTATAGGTCTATGTACATATATATATATATATAAAATTACATATAACCCACAGTCTCACTATGTATTTCAATCTGGCCTGGAACCCATGCTGTAGTCCAGGCTGGCTTGGAACTCTGTAGTCAAGCTGGCCTCAACTTAAGGGCAATCCTCCTGCCTCAAGTCACCAAGCCTGGCTTTCACAGTATCTCTCTAATCTACCTTTTCTCCAGTAAAAGAAAGAAGCTAATCATCACTTTTATTTGCCAGTGGGAAAACTTGGGTCCCAGAGAGATGAGTGAATTGTACCTGAGGGTGGAGGTGAGCCTTGATCCTGGGATGCTACCTTTTCTCCTAGGGGAAGCTGAGACAGGGTCGCTAGGTGTGGCAGACCTCAAAAGTATCAGCTGGTCAGACAGTTTTTCTCTTGCCCCAGTGAGGCTGATGCCAGGCCAGATGGAGTAATATGCAATTCTAAAAATAAAATAAAATGTGCTTTTAGACAGAGCCAGCACTTCTTAGGCTACTTTACCAGTCAGGTGCTGGACTGAGCATGCCATTTGCTTGTTTACTCACAAGGCAGCACTCAGAAAACCTTGCACTGAATTCTTATTCTTTGTTTTCTCCAGATGGGGAAACTGAGGCTCAACCCATGGGGATGTGTGTAGTTAGGACATGGAGGGTAGACACTGGGCTTCCTAGCCTGGGCTCCTTTGAGATCTGTTACCTATCTCTAGACCATTATAGTTCCTTTCCACTGACCACCCCCTCCATGTAAGCAAGGCACAGTCCTAGATCACAAAGAAAAAAATGTTATCAACATGTAGGACTGAAGAGATGGTGCTGTGAGTAAGAGCATTTGCGATTTGCGGCTCTTGCAGAAGACCTGGGTTTGACTCCCAGCACCCATATGGCAGCTCAGAGCTACCTCTAACTTCAGTACCAAGGAATCTAACACCCTCTTCTGGTTTCTGAGGATGCTTCTGCATGCACATGATGCATATAAACTTATGTAGGCACACATGTGTATACATAAAGTACAGATAAATGAATATTGTTAATCACACCACCCAGAAACTTCAGGTCAGCTGAGGAAGGTGTTATAGACATCTGAACTGGACACCTAGAACAGGGCATGGGGACTCTTCTCTGGGCAATTGAGTTCTTCCTGAATGGGGTATTTATGTTGGAGTCTTGACATGAGAGAAGAGCCACAGACATCCATTCATATTTATTTAGCCAGCAAGTCTTATTTCCCAGAGGACTTTAGTGAGCACTGGAAGACACTAGCAACATAGATCTGAGTAAAATGAGGCTCTGCCCCCTATAACATGTCCAGTTTGCAGGGGAGATGGGTGTCCTGTGTGAATTTAGTTATAATGGAGAGTGCCCAGGCTTTGTTGGGAGGAAAGACAGGCTGGAGGGAGTCTGGGAGTATTCCTGGCAGGCTTTCCACACTGATACATTCTTTTGAGGTTTGATGTTAGCCCAGGCACTGTACTGGAGAATCATGCTGCAGCCCTGGAGGAGTCCCCACACATGGCCACAATCAGGAAACTCACATCATATGGGGAGAATTCAGGTCCAGTGGAGTCTTTGGGGCCAGGTGTGGTGGCCCATGCCTTTAATCCCAATCCCAGTATTCGGAAGGCAAAGGCAGGCAGATCTCTGTAAATTCAAAACTATCTTAGTCTACATAGTAAAATCCAGGACAGCCTGAACTATGTAGAGAGACCCTGTCTTAAAAACAAAGCAAAATAAAAGTAAAACTTAAAAAAAGATTGTCTTTTGGTAAATGAATGCCTGCCTGACCTGATCTCTACGCTCTTTAAATGAAGCCCAGGTTTCACAGCGCTTGATCTCAGGATTTGTTTTTTTTTTTTTTAAATGCATATATGAAGGTATGTGGTATTTATAGTCACAGGCAAGGAGCTAAAGGCCCATTCCGGGACAGGCTCATTTACTGTATGTCTTCTAGGACTGTCCACAAGACCACTGTGAATCGGGGTTATGTGACCTGAGCACTGAGGCTGGCATTGACCTGAGCCACTAGAGAAGGATTTGAGGGTGCAGTAGATGGAGGAGCCCAGAAGCCCATCTGGGACACACACAAGCCAGGGGCTGGATGCAGAAGGGTGATGCTGGGGTGCCGGGACTTGACAGGGGCCACTGGGGCCTCAGACAAGGCAGTGCCAGTGTTGGAAAGAATTCTATGACAAGGATGCTTCTGTTCTAGTCCGTCTGTCTTGAGAACCTGTGACTGGGGGCTTTCCTGTGGCATGGGCCCCCATTCACACACTGAGCCTGCGTGCGTGGGGCTTGACATGCCAGCTCTAAAGGTTGACACCTTGGACAGCTCACTGGTCTCCACCTATTTTCTCTTCAAAACACTGGGAGAGTGGAGTATGATCTACCCACAGGGGACTTCCAGCAATATTTGTGGGTGTCTTGTGCTGTCACTATTGTAGGGTAGGGGAATCTAGGTACCCTACAGTGCCCAGGAAAATTCCAGCCCTCAATGAGCTAAGGTTGAGGGTTCTGTCTAGGACACTACAGGAACTTGGCATACTGTTGGGTGTATTTGCATTGGCCAGGAACATGGCTGTGTTCCTGAACTGATTGTGACATTTGCTCACTTCCTTTGGTCTGGATGCATTTTTTGACCTGTGACTTTTAATCAATCTCTCTCTCTCTCTCTCTCTCTCTCTCTCTCTCTCTCTCTCTCTCTCTCTCTCATGTGTGTGTGTGTGTGTGTGTGTGTGTGTGCTTGTGTTCAGTCATGCATGACCTAATCAGAGGTGACAGCATGATTTACACTGCCTAGGAATTATAAATTCTTGGACAGGGCAGCGCTTGTGTGTTGGAGAGGATGTGACAGTGTAATGGTCTGTCCTTTTGGATAACTGGTAAGCAGGACCCAGAGCTGTTCAAAGTGGGTGTAGGGACTGTCACTCAGGCTGGCAGTGTTCTGTGTGTGTGTATGGGGTGAGTGGACTTTGCAGTTGTGTATATTGTGCAAGGCCTGTTGTCAGGGTGACTCAGTGTACCAGTGCTGTTTAACCTTTGGCATCCGTTTGCAGCTGAGTGTGTCTGTCTGCTCCTGGGAAATGGCTGATTTCTACAAGTGACCTTCTGCCAGCCCTTCTGGGGCCATGGCAGTCCCTTTGACCTGGGTAGTAGCCATGTGTATGACTTTGTGTTTTTCCTAGGCCCCGCTGAGGTGTGTATGTGTGTACACATCCCATTGTTACCTGAGCACATGTGACAAAGTCCCCTGTGTGGGCAGCATTGGCTCTAGCCTGGGTGGCCCCAGACTGAGAGGATTCAGGGCTCAGACCCAAACCCTGGGCCTAGACAGCCTGCTACATTGGTTCTGCCCTAGCCCCATCCTGAGGGGCTGTTGATTGAGAGGCCCCCAGGGAGTCACTGGAATACCACGGGCAATTAATTCATTAGATTAATTAGCTCCCTTTCCCAGGCTGGGGGCAGGGCAGCCCTCTCAGGGCCTTCCCGCTCCAATCATCCAAGGTCATCCACTGCTTTCAGTGCAGTCTCCTTCACCCCCTCTCCCTGGCCTTGGGCCAGCCTGCTGGCCCCAATCCACAGAGACTTGAATGGTGGTGTCACCAGGCCACACTGATGTGTGCAGGCCCGCCTGTGTGTGCACTATGAGCACTACCATGCCAAGTGTGTCTGGCAGGTGGTGTGTGTGTATGTGTGTGTGTGTGTGTGTGTGTGTGTGTGTGTGTGTGTGTGTGTGTTCAATCACGCAGGACACCTAAAGGCGGGCACACAAGTCCATGTTTAGTATCTGTGTGTGTCTGCACATGTATATCTGAATTAATGTGTGTTTATGTGCATCTGTGTGCATATTTCTACACCTGCTCATAAGTACACGTTTGTATTTGTTTCAAATATATTTTATGTATGTATGAGTGTCTATGCATGCATGAGTACTGTACGTTCAAGCTCTATGTGTCAATATGTGTGTATATGTGTCCTAAGCACTTGTATATACATACATGGTACCCTCGTCTGTATGCGAACATATCTGCATACTTGTTTATTGTATCTATGTATTATGTGACCTTTCTTGAGGAGACTTGAATAACCATCTATCCATGGGGCTGGAAAGATGGATCAATAGTGAAAGCAGTTGCTGCTTCTGCAGAGGACCCCAGTTCAGTGCTCAGCACCCACATCAGACAGCTTACAATTGCCCATAACTTCAACTCCAGGGAATCTGATGCCCTCTCCAAGGGCACCCCACATACATGCACACCACACATACATATAAATAACCAAAGCAACAACAAAAGGAAGCATCTACTCCCTGCAGATAGCACAAACAATACACCAGAGAAAGAATTCTAAAATGCAGTCTAGCTTGGTAGACCAGTGAATTCAAATGTGGTTTTTCATAGGAGACTGGGTGAAAGTGACTCACAGATGCGTGGGCAACATGCAGGCAGCTACACCATCAAAGAGGGGTTGTCCCCTGTCCCCCCTCAGCAAAGTTGAGGTTCCTCCTGTGGGGTTTCCATGTGCCACCCCATGAACTGGCATGAACCCATTCTTGTGCTTACTCCAGTGCTTTTGAGATTACCATTTTCACAAGGGAATATTGCTTAGTCCGATCCCATAAACACCTCACGTGGCGCTCTGCTATCAAGACAGCAATCTTGTCATGCCCAGAGGAGAGTGTTCCATATTATGCAACTGGGAGTCTGCACGCTAATGTGTCTCCCAACACTTTGTTCTGTATGTGTATGTGGTCTGCATACTTGTGTATCTATCTGGGTGCTTAGATGTGTCTGCATGCCTGTGCCACTGTGTTTGATATGTGATTACATGTGTCTGGGTGCATAGTGGCACCACCCCAGCTGCCAAGGCTGAACAATCCCCCCTCTTGTGCAGGATTGCTGTCCCAGAGCCTGGAGTTCAGCTCACCTGCGGACAATTACACAGTGTGTGAAGGAGACAACGCCACCCTGAGGTACATCCCAGTGTAGGGGCTCAGGCAGCCTGGGGCTTCACAGGACCACTCCCCTCCACCCACTCTGCATGCACAAGCCTTGAGTGGAGCCAGCTGTGACAGGTGTGGACACTAAGCCCAGCCTGACCTGTAGACCTTACAAGTGAAGACATGGGAAATACTAGGGTTCAAAATCCTGTGGACCGTGAGTGCCAGGATGCTGGCTGAGTGAAGGTTATTGGTTTCTGGAGCCATCTCCTCACTAGGGTCTCTCCCCTGTCTGGGTCCCTTGTATTCTCTCTCTCTCCCTTCCAACCCCCTCCCCTCCGCTCCCCTCTCCACCTTTGCTTCCTTTGTCTGGGGTCTCTGCTCCATCTTTCTTGTTTTCTGTCTATCTCTCCTCAATTGTCTCTGTTCTTCTTTCTCTCGGGGGTCTCTTTGCCCACCCTTCCCACCTCTGAGTCTCCCTCCCTCCCTCCCTTTCCCCCTTCCTCCCTGATACACAGCAGTTCCTTGGAAGTCTGGCTTCTGGGCCTCTTCCTTCTCTGAGGCTTGGCTTAGCACCTGTACAGTGGGCACTGCCAGGTCTGCCTCTCAGTGTCCTCAGGTGTAGCAGGGGTGGATGGGGAAATTCTTGCTTTCTCTTCTCACCCTTTCCTTCCTCCCCAGCTGCTTCATTGATGAGCATGTGACCCGAGTGGCCTGGCTGAACCGCTCCAACATCCTGTATGCAGGAAATGACCGCTGGACCAGTGACCCCCGGGTGCGGCTGCTCATCAACACACCTGAGGAGTTCTCCATCCTTATCACCCAGGTGGGACTCGGTGATGAGGGCCTCTACACCTGCTCCTTTCAGACCCGCCACCAGCCCTACACCACTCAGGTCTACCTCATCGTCCATGGTGAGCCCTATGTGAACCTTATGTGGGGAGGGGACAGAAAGACAGGCCTGCAGGATGGTTGGGGCTGGGAGCCTCCACTGTGAGCATTCATCCCACAGCTAGTCACTACTCTGGGACACAAGTGAGTGGAGCATGAGGCATCTTGCCCTTGTGGAGTTCAGCCAGGCTGGAAGGGGGATGGCACCACAGTGGTTCTCTACCAGGGTAGTGGAGGGTACTCAACTATAGCTTAGCATAAGCTGTGCTGCTGAGACTACCCATAGTGGGAACTCTTCTGGGTGCTGGAGAAACATAGCAGCCTGGTAGTTCTCATTTGCCCTTATTTCCCAAGGGAAAGTTCAGGGGGTTCCTAGACACGAGGAAGGAGGGTCAGGGTGTGCGTCCCGGGTAAGGGAGGAGGGCTGAAGTCTGGTCTCCTAGATCTGATGAGATAGGATTGGAGTCTGGACTCCTGGGTATGACAGGAGAGGAGGAGAGCTGGGGTCTGCACCCCAGGGTCTGAAGAAATCAGATTGAGTGTGAGTGTGACTCGTGGGTGTGAGAGAGGGCTGACATCCAGATTCCTGGATCTGAGGAAGGATTGCTGAAGTCTGGACTTCTCAGTCTGAGGGTCTGAGGGTGGAGGGCTGCAGTGTGGACACCCCTGGGTCTGATGGAGGTCAGCTGGTGTCTGTAATCCTGGGCCTGAAGGAGGATGACCAGGCCTTGATGTTGGGTCTGGGTGGCTGGGAGTGCACCCTCACCCCATCTCTCTCCTGTCTCTAGTTCCTGCCCGAATTGTGAACATCTCCTCACCTGTGGCAGTGAATGAGGGGGGCAATGTGAACCTTCTCTGCCTGGCTGTGGGAAGACCAGAGCCCACTGTCACCTGGAGGCAGCTCCGAGGTGAGGATCCCCCCCTGCCCCCCCCCCATCTAGACCCTATGTTCTCCTATATCCCTCCCTAGCTGGAGTCCCAGGCTTCCTTACTCTGAACCCCTCTAGCCCATCTGGTGACTTGATTTCTCCCCACACTGACCCCCATTTCTTACCAGAATCTCATCCCCTTATCTGGTGACCTCCCACCTGATGTCTAGGCTGGGCTCTTGTGTGTAGCCCCCCTGATACTCCCCACCCCACTTCCCTCTACCTGACAGATTCTCCTGACTCAGGCCCTGAGCTAGGCTGCATCCGGTGTCCTGCCATTCTATTACCCTGGAGTCCTAGTCTCTCCCCTGCTGGATGTTGTAACTTAATTTTTTTTGAGGGTCCCCAGACCTCAGCATCAGCAGCTCCCTTGAATTTTCCAGAACTGCACATTCTCAGGCCCCTGCCCTGGATCCAGAGACGATCAGGAACTTCTCTACCCATAACCTGCTTTATGAGTTCCCCGACAGCCCAGTCTCTGGTTTTCCTGCCTCTTTGCCGACCCACAGTGACCATCACTGGGTCCCATTCCTTGGATGCCCTGAGAGCAGAAACCCAATCTAGCCTCATGTTCCTTCATCCCGACCCTTGGTGTCCTCTGAACCCTAGATCCTACTTACCCTAAATTCTAAATGATTGTTTGTGACCTCAAGTCTGTTTTTTTTTTTTTTTTTTTTTTTTTTTTTTTTTTTTAAAAAAAAAGATCCCAGGTATCTGGGTTACCAGTCTCAATCAGCAGGTCCAAATTCAATTCTCTGACCTCTATAAGAACTCTGGATCCTTCCTCACTGTCTGCCTTTCCTGGATCCTTGAAAACCAAAAGCCAAGACCCTGGCTTTACTCCCTACTCCCAAGCGCATCCATCCCCTGAGCATGACACAAGAGATTCCAGATCCCTAGATCTCTTTCAACATTGATCGTAGGCCCCTTCTCACTGGGTTCCTGAGCTCCCCAGCCCAACCCTCAGCCCCATCCTTCCCCCATAGGACCTTCCCGGCTCCTACTGACCCGGGCACTCGAGGCCCTGCTGTGGCCGCTGATGTGTGTCCGTGTTGTGCCCGTGTTGTCCCGTGTTAAGTGTTTGTGTCCGGCCCGCACCCCCTTCCCCACCTCCCCCCACAGACGGCTTCACCTCAGAGGGCGAGATTCTGGAAATCTCTGACATCCAGCGGGGCCAGGCTGGGGAATATGAATGCGTTACTCACAATGGGGTGAACTCGGCACCTGACAGCCGCCGCGTGCTGGTCACAGTGAATTGTGAGCATCAAGGGGGCGCAGGGACCCATCCTGGATGCCTGGGGAGGAGGTGTCTGTCGCATGAAGCTGGGTGGAAATTCGGATCTGGGGGTGGGAGTGGGGGTGGGGTGCTGAAGTACTCATGCATCAAGAATGTGCGTCTGTCCCCTGTCCCCATAAAGATCCCCCTACCATCACCGATGTGACCAGCGCACGCACTGCCCTGGGCCGGGCCGCCCTCCTACGCTGCGAAGCCATGGCGGTGCCGCCTGCAGATTTCCAGTGGTACAAGGATGACAGGCTGTGAGGACTGCACCGGGGATGGCTGAGGGAAGAGGGGAGGGAGGGAGACCCTAGATCTCGAATCACAGAGTCAGGGTGGAGTGCAAAGGTGCAGAGTCCTGGGTCCTGAGAGTCTAGGATTCAGCTTCTAGGTTACAGGGTCTGTGGGCTCGTTCCTGGATGAAAACTACTTCGAGCATTGTAATGAATGCCAGGATTGCCCACCCCCACCCCATCCTGCTCAGGAATGTCTGGGGTCGAGCATCGATGCTAAGTGTATGGAAGACAATTTTAAAGAGACCACCGGGGCTGAGTTTAAGAGACAGTAGGGATTAGGGACATGTACTGGAATGGAATGGCTCTGGTGTGTGGAGGGGATACGTGGGAAGCCTGAGCTCTGAGTCTCGTGGGGGAAGAAAGGAACCTGGGTATTTGGGGGGAGCAGGGCACTGCACGTCAAGGGAGGCCAAGACCAATCCTGATCCGGATCCCCGGCAGGCTCAGCAGCGGCTCGGCGGAGGGTCTCAAAGTGCAGACCGAACGCACCCGCTCCATGCTTCTCTTCGCCAACGTGAGCGCTAGGCACTATGGCAACTACACCTGTAGAGCAGCCAACCGACTTGGAGCTTCCAGCGCCTCCATGCGGCTCCTGCGTGCGTCTGTGCTGGGTGGCGGGGTGGAGCAGGGCCCAGACATCAGTGGGTGGGGCGAGGAGGTGGGGATGTAGGGACAGCCCTTGGCCCAGAATTTAGGAAACCCTAGCAGTGTCACAGAGTAAAGAAACTGGTTCTCGGGTGGCAGGGTGCTTGCCTGACATGCATGAAGTTCTAGACACGAATCCTATCACTATTTAAAGCCAGCGCGGTTTTAAATAGTGCGCTCTTGTCATCCCAGCACCCGGGAAAAGAAGGCAGGAAGTTACATAATGAGTTCAAGGGCTAGGGCCTCTAAGGGCCTAAGAGAAAAACAATAAACAAATGGGCCAGTAGATGCGTATCAAAGAAACAGGTGCATGTGCAAAAAATATAGACAAGAATTGGGGGTGGAAGTTTGAGATGAGATCGCTGGAGAAAGGGGAGCCCTGGGCAGGTCATGAGGAAGAGGGAGCGGCCATTGCAGAGACACGGGGAGGAGAATGGTCTGACAAGGAGGGGAGCCTTCAGCTGCACTTAGAGACAGAGAGCTCCGGCTTCCCAGCAATGGGCGTGCATCAAGGCCACTGAAGGCTCTTAGACAGCAAGTGATATGTGGCTGACAAACACTTTTACTGCTTCAGGAATTCAGTCTTGGTGTCTCTAGTTGTTTGGGGGCAGAACCTTTGGGCTGTTATTGGGTGCATGCAGAAGTGTGAGGAAAAAGAGAAGCTGGGTCAGAAGTGACTGTGAGCCAGGAACTTACATTGCAGACTGTTGTCACAGGTACTCAGGAGACTGAAAAAGGAAAGAGGATTGAAAGTTCAGGTCCAGCCAGTGAGATTCTTCTGTGAAAGAGAAAGTAAAGAGAGGTCTGGGAGATAGCTTCATATTTGCGTAGAATCCCCCAGTGAGGGGCTGGGGTGTGACTCAGTGGTGGAGCCCCTGCCTAGAATCCCCCAGTGAGGGGTGGGGTGTGGCTCAGTGGTAGAACATTTTTTTAGAATGTGCAAATCAGTACACTCCATCTCCAACAAAAGAAAGGGATTAAAAACATCTCACAGTCAAATAAACATAGGCATCCTGAAGTTTCTGGTGGGCTAAGAAGATGACTGGTAGAAATGCTGATAGAATGTTTAACAGGGAAAAACAAACTCCAACGATCCAGACTAATCAATAAAATGGAAATGGGGAAAAGCTAGGAACATATTGAGACCCAGAATAGTCATAAAAGAGGCAGGCACAGAGAACTCAAATCCCAGAAGAGTTCGGAGCACAGCAACCCTGGAGGCTAGAGAGAGAGTAGGTACCCAGGAGAGAGAGAGACCTTTAGGCTTCCCCACCTCAGCCTCCCTCTGTGACTGTGTCTCTTTTGCTAGGCCCAGGATCCCTGGAGAACTCAGCGCCTCGGCCCCCGGGGCCCCTGACCGTCCTCTCTGCCCTGGGCTGGCTGTGGTGGAGAATGTAGCTGTCACCCAGTTCAGCGCACCTCCCCCTGCAGGGGGCCTCAGGCCAGGAGCAAGAGAAAGGGGGTGAGCAAGCGCTTGAGTCTCAAGGGAGACAGAGGAGCTCTCAGCCACAGAGGAAGGAAGAAGAGGAGATCTTTCAGAGAACCCATCACTGTGAGGGATAACGCGAATTTATGCATCTATCTACAGCCATTCTCGCCACCGTTCACGTTTCCAATTGTGACCCACCACCCCCAGCCACTCCACACCCCTCTCTTAGCTCAGGCTATCAACTGGCTCGTGTGTGTGTGTGTGTGTGTGTGTGTGTGTGTGTGTGTGTGTGTGTGTGCATGTACATGAGTGTGAATCTGCATGCCCTGTGTGTGTGTGTGTGTGTGTGTGTGTGTGTGTGTGTGTGTGTGTGTGTGAAGGTGTACTGGGGGAGGGAACCAGGAGGCTTCCCTCTCTGGAACTGCCTCTCCCATGGCCCCCTCTGCTGCCTCTCTTCCTCTGGCTGGAGGTAGGTTTGGGGGCTTCATGGTGGAAGCTTTGACAAGAAGATTGCCAGCTTTCCACCTTCCCATATATGCACGAACACCTACCCCTCTCCTCCTATTGAAGGGGCAGGTGGGGTGGGTGTCAGGTGTCACTCAGCCCTTGTGAATAGGTGGGGATCTTCATTATGGCTTGTTTCTCCCTGCTCTATCACCAGTTGCCTGCAGCCAGAAGCCCTATCACTGGCCCAGTGGCTTGAAACCTCCCTTGCCCCGACCCTCCCCGACCCTGGACTTTCTGGCCCTCTTCCTGGGCCAATCGGTGCTTCCATTCAACTGACAGGCTGGTGGCGCTGGCCACTGTCTGTCTCAGTGCTTTGTCCCACCCCAACTCCCCACACTCCCCTTGGCCACAGTGGCGCCCTCTAGCTGTCTTGCAGCTGAACCACAAGCATGGGCTCCCTGGCCACCTGCTTCCTTGCCTCTCAACCCATAGTACCTCCAAAGGCTGCTGTGACCACACAACACACACAAACACACACACACACACACACACACACACACACACACACACACACACACACACGAGAACACACACACCAGCGACTGACCAGCAATAGCTCCTGGCTTCAGCTGCCCCAGAGTCTGTGACTAGCAGTAATTCCCTCGGAGTGGCCACTATTCTCTACAGAGGAAGATTACAGGCTCCGTGCATGGGAACACCCCACCTTGACAGACCAGGCCACACAGAGTTGGGGAGAGGGGGACACACAGACATCCTGAACCCAGGCAGAGGCACCATGCCACCAGCCCTAACTTCAGTAACCACAAACCCCAAACCATACCACCCAGAGCCTGGTGAATATGAGGGCAGAGAGGGGCAGGGGGGCAAGGGGCAGTGACTGTACCTCAGACGGGGGCGTGGGCCCCATCCCACATTGTCTTCCATTCCCAGGGTCCGGGATGGGGTGGGGAGGGGGAGGGATTCAAGGGGAGGCGGGAGGGGGGCCCTGGGGGCCGTGTGTTCCAGTTCATGGGGAGTGTTGAGACCACCACACCAATAAACGCCTTTTTCCAAAGTCCCTGCCTGTGGAAGTCAATGTCATTGAGAATTGGGGCAAGCGGATGGCAAAGGAGATGTAGACCATTTAGTAGTGAATCCCCAGCACCATTTCTACCTCTGGCTGTTAGGGCAGTGAACTCCAGTTGGCTTAAGCTGCTCAACAGAGCCCATTCATGTTTGGCACACGACTCAGTGATGCTAACTAGAAGGTACATTATCTCCAGGAAAGGAGGCTTTTCTGCTGGGCAAGGGGGCTGTCTCATAGCCTGAGAATGCAGGGTAGCTTTATTATGTGGAAGAGGAGGGTTATGGGGTATCAGTGAGGAGAGGGAGAACAGATGGACCAAAACCTACCTGAAGCCCACTATCCCACACACAAGCAGTAAAGCCTGGGTTTGTGTAAGCTAACTTGTATCATGGTTTCTTTTGGCAGTGATAAAAAGATACGAAATCTTGATGTTTCTTCTCTCTTGTATATTTATATAGTATTTGGGATTGAACCCTGCATTAAATCCTCACTGGGGGACTCTAGACAGGAGCTTTACCAAGCCACTTTACCACCCTTCTTCACTGGGGGATTCTAGGCAGCTACTCTACTATGGAGCTACATCCTAAGTCGTTGGTGTTTTGAGACAAGGTCTCCCTATCAAATACTTGAGCATATAATCTTCCTATCTCAAGCTCCCAGGTGTTTGTATTGCCCTGGACTATGTGTTGCTGCTTGCAGCCATACGAACCCTCACTGCTGTAGCTCTGAATTTCCCATGAGCACTCTTGTTGAAAAGGAAGACCTATTTTGCCAAGGAAAGTAGAACATTTCATCAGTCTACAAGTATATATTGGGTGCCTACTGTGGGCACATTTCATCCATCCACAAGTATTTATTGAGTGCCTGCTGTGTGCCAGGCTCATTTCTGCTGGGATAATAGTGTGCAGTGGGCCTCACTGGACTCTCAGTTCAGACAGGGAAACTTACTGACATTTGTCATTGTACACTTACAGGACCAGAGGGAAGCTGGGGACTGTGGGAATCACATTCAAAAAAGGGGTGTGTGTCTTTCTGAGGTGGTAATGAGTACTTCAAGCTTTGATGAATCAATGAACGGGAAAGAGAATTGTCCAGGCAGGGCAGCTCTAGGGACAGAGAGCTGGAGAGGGGAGAAAAGTGTGGTTGGCAGAGCCTTTGGAGAAGTAGTCTTGGGAGGAAAAGTCACAGAGGTCAAACCATAGGCCTCAAAGGTTAGAATGCAGAGACTGGATGATGGCTAAACACTATGTACAGCCATGGAAAAATTTAGAGGTAGAGGGTAGTGCATGGCTGTCACCTCAGCACCCAGGAAGCTGAAGCAAGGGGATTGGAAAGTGTGAAGCCAACCAGGTCTGTGTTACGAGATCCTTACTCAAAAGCAAAACAACAAAAAAAGAAAAGAAAGGTGTGTGAGGTGGTCCATGCCTGCAATCCCAGCACTTGGGAGACTGGAGAGTCATGAGTTCAGGAGCAGTCTGGGCTATGTAAAAGTCTGAAGCCAGCCTGGGCTACATGAGACTCTGAGTCAATCAAAACGAAGCAAAAAGGAAATCAAGAGATGGGAGAGTGACTGGGGATAGGGCGCCATGTGTTGGATGATGGGAGTCTGGAAGCTGAAGGGATGTGGCCTGGAGGAGGCAGGAGGAGGCAGCAGACCTTTGAAGAAGCTGTGGCCAGGCTCCCCTTCCATCTTGGAGCTAAACAGCAAGTCTTACATGTCAGAGGTTTTGGGTTTGCACCAACCACATTTGCCCATCTGTAGGAGTCTCTCCTATCCCCAGTCACATAGATGTTCTTAGGTACAAAAGTACTGGTTGAGTCTTCTGAGAGGAGGAAGACAGGATGTCCCACCCTTAGGGCCCAATCTTCAGTCATAATAGGCCCCATGCTGCTGGGCCAAAGCACCCCAAAACAGTTCATGGAGAGTGGGCCACCAGCTTTTGTCATACCTGGGTGACTGCCCGAACAGTCCATGGTCTGTCACCTGGACAGAGAGCTGGACTGGGGCTGATGACCTGGAAGAGAGACAGGGTAGGAGGTGACTTTAGGAGGTATCCTGAGCACAAAATGACATATCTACCCAACCTTCCAGTTATAGCCCAACCCTTTCAGAAACTAGCTGAGGGGTTGGAGAGATGGCTCAGTGGTTAAGGGCACTTGTTGCTTTTGCAGAGGACCTGGGTTTGGTTCCCTTCATATACATGGCAGCTCATGATTGTCTCTAATTCTAGTTCTGGGCGGGGGATTATGACACACTCTTCTGGCCTCTGTGAGCACTGCATGCTTATTGGTGCACAGACATTCATGCAGTACACACACACACACACACACACACACACACACAAAGTAAATAAATCTTAAAGAAAACTAAGTTTCTTTTCCTTCTCTCCTTCCCTTTTTATTTCTCTTTGGTTTTGAGGGGTTTTTGTTTGTTACTGTTTTTGTCTTTCTTTTCTGTCTGTTTGAGACAGCGTCCTGCTATGTCACATGGGATGACCTTGAATTTACAGTGCACAGCCTCCTAATCACAATGATTAATGGTGAGGACCCTTTGTGTGCCAATGAAAAACTGCTCAGCCACCATTGAGAGAGCTAAGGCATTCAACAGCTCAACTTTTACAGGAGAACATGGGCATTCCATCTAGAGTTTAGAAATGAAAGTCTTGACTAAATTACTACGGGAAATAGAAGTCGCATCTCACTCTCCTTTGAAAAATAAATTGGAATGTATATTCTTTCAGTATATAGAAAAGCTGGGAAGGAAGTACAGTTATCAGTATTCAAAACTAAACAAACATAAGGGGCCAGGGCTGTAGCTAGTGTTTGCCTAGAATACATAGATCCCATCCTCAGATCTACATAAGCCAGATTTGATTGTTACTGACATGGGAACTGGAGGTGAAAGGGTTCCTAGTCAGATAGCCTATGACATAGTAAGGCCTTGCTGCCAAACAATCAAACAATACATAAATGGAATAGGTTTTATCACCCTTTGTGTGTTGGATAGTTTTATGTCAACTTGACACCAGCTAGAATCATCTGAGAGAGGGGAACCTCCATTGAGAAAATGTCTACATAAGCCAGGGCTGCAGGCATGCTTGTAGGGAAGATTCTTAGAAATTAATATGTGAATTATTGTGAAGGTCCAATCCACTGGGGCTGGAGGTACCCCTGGGATGGCGGTCCTGGGTTCTATAAGAAAGCGGGCTGAGCAAGCCGGTAAGCGGCACTCCTCCATTGCCTCGGCTCCTGCCTCCAGGATCCTGTGTGAGCTGCTGTCCTGACTTCCTTTGATGAAGAACAGGGCTGTGGAAGTGTAAGCCAAATAAACTCTTTCCCCTCCATGTTGCTTGGCTATGGTATTGCATCACAGCAATAGTGGCCCTGATGAGGGCACTTTGCAAGTCATGAAGAAAAAGTAGGAGGAGACATTGGACAGCATTAGAATTAGAATATCCTCTTCTTCCAAGAAGCCACTTGACCCCCATGGAAGGAGGAAAAACAATACCCCTACTCACTTGTTGGGCCTTGACTGGGTCAGGGTTCTGCAGTTGGCTTTTGATGGGCAGTGGCCGTGGGCTCTGCACTGGGGTCAAACTCTGCATCATTTTTCCTTTTGGGGTAAGTACAGGAGCCAAGGCCAGGGAGTGCTGCTTTTTTGCAGAAGTTCTTCCTATGAGAGGATGACAGGAAACGGTAGGAAGGGAAGCTGACCCCAGAAAGTGATAGGGAGACAAGAGTGTTGTTTAATGCATCGATTGCCATGGCTGGCTCAGCTTTTGCCTAGGGAAGCTCCCAGTTGGCCCCAGTTGCCTCTTCCCAGGTCCCTCACTCACCAGGGAAACGCCTCAGGCAGCAGATACACAGGATGAGAAGGCCAGCCAGCAGTGCCAAACCCAACAGAGAGCCAAGGATGATGCCAGCGATGGCCCCTGGACTCAGGGCAGAACCTAGAAGACACACACCAAAAGGAGACAAGGTAGCAGGACCCAGGAATGCACTTAAGTTTGTCTATGCCCCCAATTCATCCTTCCCAGAAAGACCCATGAATTATAAATTCAATCCCTGGAACTCTCAATGGCAAACGGACGGAATCAACTCACACCAGGTTTTCTCTGAATTCCACATACACAAATCATGTACATCCACACACAAATAAATAAACTAATAATCAAATTTAAAAAATTTAAAAGAAACATGAGAGAATAGATGTTTGTTGTTTCAAGTCAACCAGGTGATGGAACATTGTCACAGGAGCCCTACAACACTAACACAAGAGGAGCATCTAACATAAAAACCTAAGAATGGCTGGTCAGGGGCTAAGAGGAAGGCAGAAGGTACCACAGTCCAACTTACCTGCTTGATAGACCCGGCTTTGGGATGGGGTCCCTGGCAGAGACCCCAAGATGGGCAAGATTCGAAAGGCCCAGGTCCCAGGGTTCCGAGGAGGGAGTGGCACTATGGCTGACCGTTCCTGGGGGCCCAGAACAAGTAAGGAGACCCATTCCCTACTCATGGTGACTCTATCCTGGTCAGAGCCATCTGTCCATGCCTGGATGTGAAAGCCAGTGAGGAGGGTGCCTCGCTCCACATCCCAGGTGAGCACTGCGGCATCTTGGGCTCTCTGCAGCCTCCACGAGGCAATGGAGGGACCTAGGAAGGAAAGATGTTAGATGCTGAGGATCTAGCTGGAGACACTGAAGAGGGCCGGATGGGAACAAGAGGGCTATGATCTGGACCCCCGGTTCTGGAAAGGATGGATGGAGCTTGGACAACTGGGTCTGTGGGAGGAGGACTGGTTTGGCTGCAACTCACCAGCAAGGGTGATCTGGTTGCCTCCAGCACCCAGTGCGCTGCTGCACAGCACAGAGTAGTTCCCCAGGTCCCAATCCAGGTTGAAGTTGCTGATGAGGAGCTTCCGGCCATCCTGGCTAAGCTGCATTCGACCCCCACCTCTTGAAGCCAAGGGCCGTCCTTCCCGGGCCCAGGATGCTCTTGAGGGTGGGGGACAACCAGTGACTTCCAGCACTACCACCACGTCCCCGGGCTGGGTCTCCTCCACTATTGGCTGGAGCAGCACTTCCTGGGGGGCTTCTGTTGGTGGAAGAAGCCCAGTTAAGAGACACGAGACCTTATTGGATGTGAATAACCAAATCCTGTGTCCTTTGTTAAGGCAAAAGGTGGCAAATGTTCCCTCCTGCTCTGTAACCAGATGAGGCCACATTCTGCCTATTCATTTGTTCATTCATTCATTTTTTTTCGGACAGCTTTTGCTTTACATTTATTTATAGTGTGTCCACCACCACTGAAAGTATGCAGCGAGCAGAGGTCGATTGCTGGGAGTTGGTTCTAGCCTTTCACCACCAGGGTTCTGGCTTGGTGCCAAGTTCCTTTCCCCATTGTGGCCATCTCACTCACCCATTCATTCATTCATTCTCTAACTTCTTCAACACCCATTTGTTGAACACATAACATAGGACCCTAGGCTGGGAAGCTCATTATTGTTAGCTATCCGTTACTCCCCCCCCCATACCTAGAAAGATGATAACCCTTTTTTCTGAGCACAAAGGTTTGGGATAAAACACCCTGCTCCTGCTGGCTTCCCACCCTGAAGTGCAGGACAAAACTTTGTTTTTCCTTTAGGTTTAAAGAAAAGTGAAGTTTGAGGTCTCAGGAGATGGCTTAGCAGAAAAAGACAATTGCCACCAACCCTGACGACCCGAGTTTTATCCCTGAGACTTGCGTGATGGAAGGAGAGACCCAACTCTCCTCAAAAAGTGAAGTTTGGCTTTCTTCAAATAAAAGTTCTCGTTGGCTCGTTTCTTAAACCCCAAAAGACCAAAGAAAAAGTCACCCACTTCCCTTAAAGATAGCAAGGAGGCCCAGCCCCTCTCACCCGGGATGATCGTGCAGGTGCGTGTCGCCACCAGGTGGCGGGCCAGACAGGTGACTGCGACGCCGCTGAGCTCCGGGCGGGCGGGGACAGCCACCTGAAGCGCAGATGGCACAGGCCCTGCGTGGACACCTTCGGGGAGACCCTGGAACTGCAGAGAGGCAGCAGGAACCCCGCCGGGCCAGGAGCAGCGAAAGCGGAGACTGCGGTCTGCCGGACCCCCTTCCACTGAGCATTGTGGGGCACCGGGAGGCAGATCTGAAGAGAGACCATCCAGCCTCAGTCCTTTTATTTCTTCAGTCCCGCCTCTAGGCAGGATGCCCCACTCCTCCAAGTTTCTCTCCGCCTCTCTTCCTAGATAGTTCCACCCTCCCGCGTGCACTGACCTCTTTGTGAACCCCCCTCCCTCTGTCTTTGCAGGTAGCCTACTTACCAGCCTAGATGGCTAGTCCCTTCCAAATCTAGATCTGCCATTTAACTTCGCTGCTCTTTCGATTAAGAATCCTTCTTTCCCAGGACCGCCCACCCTCTCCTTCTGCTGGCGCTTGCCTTTCTCCTTGGCATCCTCACCTCTTCAACCGGCAATCTGCAAACCCATGGGCCCCATCCCAAGCACAGGTGACTTGTGCCACTCTGTTTGTCTAGCCTATTAGCAACTGATGGGTGTTCTGCTCTCAGACATCCCTCCTCTTACCGTCCACGCCCACCTAAGCTGTCTCTCTTCCTCCTGGCTGGACACGCCCTTTGTCCCGCCCCATCACTACGTTTCTGCTCCGCCCTGAAGACATCGCTCCTCTCCAGGTGATCTCACCTCACTCAGAAATACCTCTGTACCTTCCTGGCTAGCTTTACTCTTTCCCTGGTGGCCATGCTTACTTGAGGTTTGCTCAGAAACTGCTTGCTAGCTCCTCACCTTCCTGGAAGCTATACCCATCAGCAGCTATTCCCTTTCCTCTCGGCTAGCTCTGCTTCTTCTCCAAGCAGCCACGCCCACCGGTAACTGTCCTAGCTCCTCTTTGTTGGATCCACCCTCCCCTGACACCCACGCTTCCACGTGCTTCGCCCTCCCTGCAGGATGGGCCCTGGGCTCTTACCAGCCACGGTGAGGTTGAGCACAGAACGCCTGCGGCGGCCGGTACGGGGGTTCGTAGCGATGCAGGCGTAAGCGCCGGCGTGGCCTGGCCCCACCGACGGCAGCAGGAGGCGAGGTCCCGCCGGCACTGCGGCCTCCGTGGGGTCCGCCAGACTCCATGCAATGTCCGCAGACGGCCGCGAGGAGGCCGAGCAGTGCAAGGTGA
Organism: Sigmodon hispidus; assembly: GCA_004025045.1. Classification (NCBI taxonomy): domain Eukaryota; kingdom Metazoa; phylum Chordata; class Mammalia; order Rodentia; family Cricetidae; genus Sigmodon; species Sigmodon hispidus. The sequence goes on from PVIH01010367.1 coordinate 43,595, forward strand.
CATTGCTGCCAGCAGTTACATAGAGCGCTGGAACGGCGTCGCGGTCGGAGGAGATCCTGATGACTGGAGCATCCGGGCCGTCTGAGGTTGGGGGACGAGACAAGGGAGGAGCTGTAAAGGAGTCACAGACACTGGGCCCACTTCTTCCCCGGGACCCAAGACTCGAATCCTCACTGGAGATACCCCCCCTCCCCGACTCACAGAACACACTGACATCAGCTGCAGCCTCTGTGTGGCCAAAGGGACTGCGGACATGACAGGTGTACCGGGCGTGGTCGCTGCGTACTGGCCGTAAGATAAGCAGCCGGTCCTGTTCTGCACGGATGCGATGTGACTCTGCGCCCTGAAGGTCTGGGGTCTGCAGGGCACGTCCATCTCTGCTCCAACTTAGCTCCCCACAACCAGGATTCCACCCTACGCAGCGCAGACTCAACTCAGCCGCCCCCTCCTCTGTCTCTGGAGCCCCGGGTTGTACCGACAATCGGGGTAAAGGCTCTGGAGATCCACAACAGGCTCTGATGAGTTGGGGAGTCCAGAACTCCCCCCCCTGTGCCCCAAGTCTCTGCCTCCTTACTGCACCAGGAATCTGAGCCCTAAATCCTACCTCCTCCCCCCCCCCCCCCCCGCGGCCGGTAGACTCAGGGATACAGACTCTAGTGCTTCCTCCCTCCCACCTAGAGATGTAGACCTAACCCCAGTTCTATTCCATCAGTCCCAGGGGTCCAGACTCCAGCCATCCTTCAGACCCTGAGGTCCAGACTCCAATCTAATTCTCTTAGTCCCAGGAATCAGACCCCAGGCCTCCTCCCCGAGACCCACGGGTCCAGACCCCGGGGTCTCTTCCTCCAGCCCTCTTCCCTTAGACCCAGAGTCAAGGCCTCAGGCCTCGTCTCTCAGACAAGGTAGTGTCTGGTCCCTGTCTTGGCTTCTGTCTCCACCCCCAGGCTCTCTCCTCTGGAAAGAAGCGTATTCACACGGCAGACACAGATTTGCCCAGATGTCTGTGAGTAGAGCCGACTCTGCACCTCAGGGCTCACTTACCATACACACCCACCGTGAACTCCTGAATCTGTTGAGAGACTCCTCCCCTGATGACCTCAACTGTGTATACTCCTGCATCATCCAGCCGTGCAGAGGTGAGCTCCAGACCCCCTCGAATCTGGTCAAATCTCAGGCGAGCTTGATGCATAGGGTCCAGACTGATCAGTGGAGCCTGTGACCCCAGCCCTCCAGCTGCCAGGACCTTGGAGCCCCGTCGCCAGACTACCAGAGGAGCAGGGGGCCTAGGGTTGGGGGCTGGAGTCAGGGGGAGCTTGATGGTGGTTCCTACTAGCACAGCCAGGGGTCCCCCCACCTGCTGGGGGAAACTTGCAGCCTGGTGAGTTTCCAAAGAAATTTTGGATTCAGGGTTCTGAACAGGAAGTTCAAGGTTGTGATGCTCTAGGGGTAGCTTTGAACCTGGAGCCTTGCTGGGTACTTTGATGTCTGGGACTTGAACAGAGAAGGAAGGCCCGGGGTCTTTAGCAAGATCTTGAGAATCGAAACCATCAACAGCCACTTTGGAAGCAGGAATTTTAGAGAAGGTGACATCAGGGCTCAGATATTGTCCCCTAGAAGACATGTTTGTCGAGAATGACCCAGGAACATGGCTTGAATTCAGTCCCTGAGAAAACCAGTTGGAATCAGGGATTCCAGCAGAGGCTTTTGAACCTGGAGGCTGTTCTGGAAAGTTCTTGCTGGGGGCCTGGCTGAAAACTTTTGAAACAAAGCCCTGAGAAGAGCCCACTGAGTCTGAGGAGGAGGTAGAGGGTTGCTGAGGTGTGGAAGCCGAGTGGAGGATGAGGAGTCCTGCTCCGGATGCTGCAGAGGAGAGGAAGAAAGGAACAGCATTGAGAGAGACTGCCAGGGAGCAGGCTGCTGGGGAGGAAGATCCCACAGGAGACTTACCCAGCAGCAGGAAGAGCAGCAGAGCCGATGAGAGGCCCATGGTGATGGTCGAGATCTGGGAAGGACACTACACTGAGATCCACAGCTTGCATAGTCCCAGGTCTGACAAGTCCAGCAGGAATGGTGGCTTAGCTTCCTGGGTGGGGAAGGAAGACGGACCTGTGGGAGGTGCCAGGGTCCCTGGCATGATATAGTGGCTAAGTGACCCACCCCACCCTTCTTGTCTTCCTCAGAGGATGTATGGAAAGGACTAGGCTGATCCTCCACTCCTCACCCCCAGGGGAAGGTGGATTCGCAGCTGGCACTGTGGGGACTGTGCAGGAAGTCTTCCTTCAGGAGTGTCTGAGAAATCAGAGCCCTTCCTGCAGTTCCCTGCCTGGCTCGGGTTTCTTACTTCCCAGCCCTGGTCCCCACTCCATCCTACCTGCAGCTTCTTCTCTTCCCCTGGGCTCTTCTCCAGATCCTTCTGATGTCCTCAGAGACAAGTCTCCAGTTGATATTTCTATCGGGGCCATCTCGCTTGAGACCTAGATCTCCGTTTCCATTGGCCAACACCCACTAAGCTCAGCATCTCCCCTCTGCCTGACGATTCCATCATCTGTGTAAAGGCTGGGGAGCATTCCCACTCTCCTGTTCCCTGGCATCAATCTCTGATGCTACTTAGATCTTTCTCTCCACTTGGTGCTTACTGCTCAGACCGTATCTTCTCATATCCCTCCTCCTTTTTGCAACCTCCCACTGTGGTTAAGTGGACCCTTCATGTCATCACCCTGCCTGGCTCCACAGCATCCTCCGCAGACACGCTTACAGGACAGCTGCTTCTCTGCCCTCCATCTCTTACCCCCCTGAGTGTGGCGCTCTTCTGATGCTGTCTCACCTTCCAGCCTATGCAAGCATTCTTTTCTGTACCTGGAATGCTCTTCCCTTCTCCCGCCTGCTGGCTGCCTCATAACTAGTCCATCAGTAGCCACAATAATAATGACAAGTTAAGGTCCGACAGGAACTATGCTAAATTCTATCTGTGTGTTATTATCCGGCTGATTTTTTTAAATGTCCTCTGAGCAGGATGTTTGGTCCTCACTTCACAGGCCAAGAGATGATGCGGAGAGACTCGTCAGACTGTTTAGTCTTTCAGAAAGCTTTCCTTGGGCTGGAGAAATGGCTCAGAGGTTAAGAGCACCAACTGTTCTTCTGAAGGTCCTGAGTTCAATTCCCAGCAACATGTTGGTTCACAACCATCTATCTTGAGAACTGGTGTCCTCTTCTGGCACAAGGCATATTGGAAGCAGAAAGCTTTCCTTAGCCCCGTTGCTAGGCTTTAGGCTTCTGCTTCGTTTTGAGACCTAGTCATGCTCACAGTGCTAGTGGAAGGCATGGTCTGAACGCACGGAGCATGCTCTGTGTATCACATACAGCTCTTAAGTGCTATGTCAGAAAACTTTTTGGAAGAAAATAATGTTTTGTTGGTCATGCTGGCACACACTAATCCCAGCAGTTGGGAGGACAGGGCAAACAAATCTCAGTGAGTTAGAAGCCATGCTGGTCTACATGAGGAAGTTTCGGGACAGTAGAGAGACCCTGTCTCAATAAATTAATGGTGATGATGATGTTTTAATTTCTTTGAGAATTTAATATATTTTGATCATATCTTTTCCTAACTCCTTCTAGATCTTTCCCAACCTCTCTACCATTCATCTTCATATTAATTCTCTTTCATAAAATAAAGCAGAGAGTCCATTTTGTGTTTACTGACTATGCTTGCCCATAGGGCCTGACCTAGAATGTGGTTAATATACCCGGTGTTGTACCATTGAAGAAAACAAATTTTCCCTCTCCATGTAGCTATCAATTTTGAATGGCTTCTTGGCTGGGGGTGAGACTTTGTGTGCACTTTCTATTGTCCTTGCTGGGATTTTGTCTGCCTTGAGCTTGGACAGGTCTTGTGCAGGCTATTTACAGTCTCTTAGGATATCATGTGGACATCAGTCCTGCTGTGTCTGGAAAATGCTGTTTCCTTGGAGTCATTCACTACTTCTGGCTCTCACCATCTTTGCATCTCATCTTCTGTATAGTTTGGTCCCTGAGCATTACGAGGATGGGTGAGCTAGATGGCTAATGAAAATACATTTACACGTTGGAAGACAATTCAGCTGCTAAGAAGAATGAAATTATAAAATCTGTAGGTAAATGATTGGAGCTAGAAAGTCATCCTGAGTGAGCTGTCCCAGAAAGACAAACATTTCATACTTTCCATCATATATGGATGTTAACTTTTAGGCTTTAGCTGTTCGCTTTTCACTTGCCCTGTCACTCAAGAGTCCAAGACAAGAGGATATACTGTTCAAAGTTCAAAATTCAAAGCCTACCTGTGCTACCATGAGTTCAAGGCCAGGATGAGTGAAGCACTCAAAGAGAGGGCTGGGGTGTGGCCCGGAGATAGAGAGCAGGTCTAGAAAGCACTGCTTGAAAGGCCATGTTTACGGCTCAGTGACAGAGCTCCTACCTAGAATCCTCCAGTGAAGGGCAAAAGTGTGGCTCAGTGATAGAGCTCCTGCATAGAATCACCTTTTGAGGAGCTGGGGGTGTGGCTCAGTGAAAGAGCCACTGCCTAGAATCTCCCAGTGAGGGGCTGGGGCACAACTATAACTAGCAAGTATGAGACTCTTGAGTTCAATCCCCGGAACTAAACCCAAGCAGACAAACACATGGAGCTGGCCTGGTACCACACACTTGAAATTCTATCAGTTAGGCAGAAGACAGCCTGGCCTACATAGAAAGTTTCAGGTTAGCTTGGGAAAATACTAGAGCTATATCTCACCACCAACAACAATATAAATATAAATGGAGGAGATAAGAGACAAAATAAAAGGGAATGTAGGGTCTCTATCCTCAGATCAAGTAAGTTCTGTGATACTATACCAAGAGGGCTTAGAGGAAGTTCCAGACCACTCTCTGTCCTCAGGCTTGCTGAGTGTTCTTTAATGTGTGTTAAAACAATATTAGAATATAGCCGTCTGACCTCTGGAGCATCCCCTTAGGGAGGATTCGTGGCTGTTGGCTTGAGCCCCAGCCTGCCAAGCATTTCACTGCATGTCTATCTGCAGGTCTATAACCTCAGCATTAGAAGAGACAGGTAGGAGGAACCTGAGTCTGAAGCAAGCCTGGCTTATATAGAAAGACCTGACTCCACAAAATGGAGAGATGGATCAGAGGTGGAGAGCACTGGCTGCTTTTTCAAAGGACCAGGGTTCAATTCCCAGCACCCACATGATGGCTCACAACCATCTGTAACTCCAGTTCTGGGGAATCAATGCTTTTTTCTAGCCTGTGGTAACTACATGCATGTATGTGGCACACAGATATATACTGAGATACACATATACACATGAAGTTTAAAAATAAGAAATCAAGCTTTTGTTGAGACAGGGTCTCTCTGGAGCTTAATATGTAGAGCAGGCTGGCCTTACTGAGATCACCTGCCTCTGCCTCCTGATGCTGGGATCAAAGGTGTACACCTAGAAATAAATCTGAACGAAAAAGAGGGCTTGGCAAAGGTCAATGTTACTCTCACTCAGCCAGAGAAGCCTTTCTGCAGTGAGCAGCATTAATGCAAAGTGCTGGGATCAAGTGACTTTTTTTCCAACATAATATTTTTATTGATTATTTGGGTATTTCACATTATTTACCCTGATCACATTCACTTCCCAGTCCTCCCATGCCACCACCAACTTGTGTCTCCCCCCCCCAAAAAAAAAAGAAAAAGAAAACAAATACACCGAGTCCAACTTGTGTTACCATATACAAACTGGAGCATGTTCAAACTCCTAGTTGTCAGCCCTGTAATGAAAACTGAGTACTTCTTCTCCACACCCCAGAAGAGCTACCTTCAGCATTCCTATCGCAATTCTAAGGGCTCTCTCTCCAATGGCTTGCTGTCTAGACTGTTTTGGGGGGGAGGGTGTTGTCACAGAAGCCTTCAGTGTCTCATTCTCAACTGTGAGTCTGTAGTCATCATCGCTACTGCAAAAGAAGCTTTTTTGCCTTATACACTCAGCAGTAGCACAGACTTTCCACATGGTTTCTGGTGACAGCACCAACCACAGACATCACCATGGTCCTTGGCAGCAGCACAGGCCTGTTGTGGAGTATTATTTTTAACTGGGCAAAGATGTGTAACATTTTGTTTATTTTGCATTTATTCAATTATGAAAAGATGTGTTGCTGTTTCACCTTGCCTGCCTAAGGCACATGATGAACATAACATGTGAAGATGAATAGCCAGTAGCTAGGCAGGAGGGGGATAGGCAGGGCTGGGAGACAGAGAGAATTAGGAGGAGAAACCTAGATTGGAGAGAGAAGAAGAGAAAGAGGAACATACCCAAGGCCAGAAGCCAGGCAGCCACCAGCCAGCCAGACATAAAGACAGCAGGAAATAAGACGAAAGGGTTAAAAGTCCAAGGCAAACCATAGATAAAGAGAAATAGGTTAAGTTTGAAGAAAAAAGAAAGCTAGCCAGAAACAAGCATAAGCTAAGGCTGAACACTGGTAGCTAATAACAAGTCTCCATGTCTTAATTTGGGAGCTGGTTGGTGGCTCAAAATCAAGTATGGGACACAGGCCTCGTACATCAACATGGTCTTCAGCAGAAACACAGATCACAGACAACAACATGGTCTCCAGAGGGAGCAGAGGCCATGGACATTCACAGGGCCTTCAGCAGCAATAGGGAACACAAACCTCAACATGGTTTCCAGTGGCAATGCAGACCATAGATTTCAATGCAGCCACCTGGCTGTAGCATGGATATGGATACCTACATGCCCTTCCACAGCAGCATGGACCTCAGGCATCAACATGATCTCAGGCAGCAGCACAGCCCATAAACATCAACATGGCATCTAACAGTGACATGAACCATGGAAATTAACATGGCTCTGGTGGCAACACAGACCACAGACACCAACATGGCCTCCAGAAACGTAAGAACCAGGGAGGTCTTTCAAAAAGGTTCCATCCAGAAAACACACTGTTCTTCATCTCAGACATACTGCTCAGGCTCCAGGCTGTTGCACACCATCCTGCAGGCCCTACCTGGCAACAACATGCTCCCTGATGAGCAGCAATGCCCTCACACCTGTCTCTTCTCTAACTCCATCTCCTTATTGCACACATGCCTATCTGTTCAGCCATCTTCCCCACCTCTCCATCACACGTGTCATGCAGCGTGTGTGTGTGTGTGTGTGTGTGTGTGTGTGTGTGTGTGTGTGTGTATGCAAATATTTATTGCAACAAGTCATTGGTCTGTTTCAAGTTTTCTAGTTTCTGAAGCACCATACATACTAGATTAACACTGAGAATCATCTCAGATATCCTGTTGTTGCCCAGTCAGAGTGACCTTGAGGCTTGTCAGGGCATGTGGGGGCAGGATCCTTAAGAGCTCCAGGCTATCACACACCTCCCTGCCCTTGGTGCTCTCCTGTGGCTTACAGAGTATGACCTACCTGTGGGTGTTGCTGCAGCCCTGCCATCTCCTCTCCCCAGAAGTGGGCCAGCCCATGAACTTAAGACCAGTCATACTCAGTAATGATGTTTTCGTACCAGCTTCAGGCTGCTACACATAGTGGCCCCATGCTGCAGGTAGGCCCACCTGCCAAGGATCAGCTCTATTCAGTAACACCATGGTTTTTTGTCCACTGCAGCCATGCTCTCACACTCTTCACTGACATGTGTCTAGTTTTGTCATTCTCCACCGGGTGCACAGCTTTTGTTCCTCGATCTTCCCTTCCATGAGATCACTTTTTAAAAGCATCTTCCCATAAGACCTGCCTGGTTTTAGTTGGTTTGGAGACACTGTGGAATCTGCAGATGACTTCTTTCCCCTCAGAGCTTCTAAGGGTCTCTCGGTGACTGATGTTTGAATGCTCAGCTCTAGATGGGACATTGCTACCATTCCCTTTGCAACCCTGAACATCACAGAAAAAGGAAAAGACAACATAACAGCCAGAGAAGGGAAGAAGTGCTGTGAAATCAGTAGCTATGCTTATCTGCACAAGAAATAGCCAAGATCAGTCTACATTACAGCAGACAGGACTGATTAATAGGTTACAAAAATAGTTTAAAAATAAGAGGATGCAAAGATAGGATGGGAACATGCTGAAGAAGACAGGCTCTAACTATGTAGTTCTGGCTGTTCTGGAACTTGGTACATAGACCAAGTTGGTCTTGAACACAGAGATCTGCCTGCCTCTGCCTCTGCTTCCCCATAGCTGGAATTAAATGCCTGCACCATCATGTCTGGCAAGATACATCTGGAGAGATGGCTCAGAGGTTAGGAACACTGACTGTTCACTGTATACATTTATGAAAGCTTCAAAAAATAAATCAAAGATAGTCTAAGGCTGGAGAGAAGAGTCAGGCTGAGTGGTTACTTCCGGCTCTTGCTGAGGACCTAAGTTCTTTTGCCAGCACCTGTCCGGGTTCACAGCCATCTGAAACTCTAACTCTTGTGACTTCCAGAGGCACCTTTAATCATGCACACATACCCTCCTACCACACACACACTAATAATAAATCTCTTCTTTAAAAAAAAAAAAAAAAAAGCTTTGGGGAGGGCTCAGGTACTTGGTGATTAGTGACGAGAGGGCTGTAGCATGCGTCCAAATGACAAGTTTATGAGCAAACTAAGCCTAATGCTGTTTTAAGCCATGAAGCATTGGGGTGATTGGTCATGCTACAAAAAGCAACCCGTATTCATAGCTATTGTTATTCTAATCCCACATGATAAGCTGGAACCATGACTCAAAGAAGTCTACCTCAGAACCCTGGAGCTTGAAACTCTTAGGCCTAGAGACACGGAACCCATTCTCATAACTATGACACCAAGCTGTCCCTGAGTGCTCTGGTCTGCTAGGGCCAGCTTGTAAGGATGAGTGTGAGAACCTAGAGTCTCTGTATCTGACCTCTTCATCTTACCTGAAAACTTAGTTGCTTTTGCACTATGAGGTCCAAACTGGCCTCAAACTCATGGCACATGACATTTCCCACCTCAGCCTCCTGGGTGCTGGGATTCTAGTCAATAGCTACCACGTTTGACTTGGTGTGATTCTGGTGCTGCTGGAGTGGAATACAGGGTTTCTTGCATGCTAGGCAAGTGCTCCAACACTGAACTATACCCCCAGCCCACAAGCTTTTAATATCTTCCTGGCCTATGTGTCCCTCAGGAGACAATAGATTCTAGCCTCATTCCTATTTGGGTACCAGGTCTTGGTAGGGATCTGTCTGCCCAGAGACGTCATACTGCCCAGCCCCTCGGCAGCTATGGGCTCTGTCTCCCTGATATTCTTCTAACATTCATCTGGACTCTATCTTCGGGAAGGTCTCTGACCCCAAAGGCCAGCGTGTCTCCCGACCCAGCCCTCATCAACTGTAGTACAGTTGCGTCTACCAGCCTCCATTCCTTTACAGTGGAGTCAATGGTAGGGACATGACTCAAAGGCTCGCTCCTCAACCTCACCCTGTCACATGGGAGATTTAGGTAGATGTGTGACAAGTGAATCAAACAATGGACATTCACAGAATGAGGAAACAGAGGCAGTGTCTTGGAAAGGCACAGTTTTATTGTATTGTATCAGGGAGGGCCTCAGATCCGCCCAACCTCCTTCAGCTTAGCCACCAGGTCCTCAGTGGTCTCTACCTTGACTCCTGCTAAGCGTTGAGGGGGATCCTCCACACTGATCACAGAGACCTTGGAGGTCAGGTCCACACCCAGGTCTCCAGGCTTGATCACTTCAATCTTCTTCTTCTTGGCTTTCTGCACACAGAAATCAATGGCTCATGGGGCTACCAAGTCCCTGTCCTGAGCCTACCTCCTCCTGGTGAGTGGTGCATGCACAGAGCCATATCTGTTTCCAGAATCTCTCAGGACCTCTCTGCTGGCTAGGGCTGTGATTTCTCACAGGTATACCTGATGTAGTCTATCCCTACAGACTGGGATGCCCTAGGATGCTCAGCTTCAGTGAAGCTCCCTTGGTGACCCATCCTAAGCTCACAGAGCACAGGGAGAATAGACGTTGTCCTTTTGACTATGGTAACTCCACAGACTGCAGCTGAGCTGGCCCACTGAACTCTCCTACCAGCCATCATGATACACCCAGTCTTCCATACTGGCCAAGGTGACTGGCTGAGCACACCATTTTGGCCAAGCAGACTGAAAGGACTTATCCTGCTTGCTGTGAGGATTTGGGATCAACTCCCTTTTGACCAAGAGACCTTAGCTCCCACTAAGACAGTGACTTCCAGCTGCCAAAGGTAACTATGAGCCTTCCCTTGTGAGCCAAGGTGACTGCATGAAGCCTTGTAATTTGTCCAGAATTATCTAGTGAACTCCCATTAGCCAGGAAGAAACCCCTCTGGGGCCTGAAGAGACTTTCTACCAGGTGTGACCCTGACAGGTTCTCCTGTTGCTACACGAACCCATTAACTTTACCACTGGCAGAGATGAGCCTGGGAACTGCTAGCCAAGATGGCCAAGTGACCCTCTCCTTTAGATGTGGTAACATATACTCAATACAATTAATCTAGAGTACCAGAGGAAAACCAACCACAGAGCCAAGCCATGAAGGTCAGGGAGTGGTGACCCACACCTTTAGTTCTAGCTTTAAAAATGTTAAAAGAAAAAGAAAGCTGGGTGGCAAGAAACAAAACCCAACGAGGCTGGAGAGAGGGCTCTGTCCTCTGATTTCCAGACCAATTTCATTAAATACACGTCAGCGCGTTTGGATGCTATGTCCCCTGTACCATCCAAGCACTGGGGAGGCCCCTGTCCTTCCTGCAATCGGCCCCACTGGCTTGTCACCAACTACTCACCATGATGTTGGGTAATGTGGCGTAGCGAGGCTCGTTGAGCCTCAGGTCAGCAGTCACCACAGATGGCAGCTTCAGGCGTAGGGTCTCCAGACCCCCATCAATTTCCCGTTCCACTTTTATCTTGTCTCCCTCCAGTGTCACCTGAGAGGCGAATGTGCCCTGGAGGGGCAGCATCAGGGAAAAGTAAATTCAAAGCAGGCACTGAGCAGACCCTGAGCTCCTGCTGATCATATGCATAGAGAAGTGAGCCAAGTAGATGAGAGCAGAAGACAAGGTCCTTGGGATATGTAACATTGGGGTGACCCTCAGCAAGCAACTCTGGTGGGGGCTCATCTTCACTTCTTCATTCAAATGTGGCAATGTAGCTAGAGAGGTGGCTCAGCGGTTAAGAGCAATTGTTGCTCTTGCAGAGGTCCTGAGTTTGCTTCCTAGCATCCAAGTCAGGTGGCTCACAAATGCCTGTTAAGTACAGCTCCGGGGATCTGATGCCCTCTTCTGGCCACTGTGGGCACTACACACACACACACACACACACACACACACACACACACACACACACACACACTAACACAATAGATCTAGGAGCTAGAGAGATAGGTAAGTTGTTACGAGCATTTCATACCTTTTCAGAAGACCTGAGTTCAATTCCCAGCACTCACATAGTGGCTCATACTTACTTGTAACTCCAGCTGTAGGAGATCTAATGTCACCTTCTGGCCTCTGAGGGCACCCATACATATTCACACACACACACACACACACACACACACACACACACACACATAAATAAATAAAAATAATAAGTTTTTAAGAGAAAGAGGGAGACTCTGGACATGTCACTTTCCTAAGTCTGCTGCATTTTACATTGTCTCAGTTACGGTGACCTCTGCTATTTTAACACTAGCTAGATTTATCATTTTTATTACATTGTGTGTGTGTGTGTGTGTGTGTGTGTGTGTGTGCCCACGGTGGCCAGAAGAGGGTGCTGGATCCCCTGGAACTGGAATCACGGGTACTGCCTGACATGAGTACTGTGTGGGAGACATGCTCTTAACTGACCAGCCCTTGATACTAGTTAAAGAACCTGAACCAGGTTTTCAATTCTGCTGTTGAATCAGGAAGTTGGAGGTTGGGAATGTAGCTCAGCTGATACAGTGCTTGTGTAGTATGCACGAAGCCTGTGTTCCATTCCTGGCACCATATAAACTGGGCTACTGGTGCACACTTGTCCTCATAGCACTCAGGGGTGGAGGGAGGATGGTGAGGCGCTCACAGTGGGCTCAAACTCAGGCAGTGAGACTTGTTAGCAGGGCCTTTACCTGCTGAGCCATCTCACCATGGCTAATTAGTTCACATTTGAAACCTGACATTTAAAGCGCACTATCGTGACTCTGGCAATGGGCAAATCTGTGTCAAAACTGTCAAGCTGTAAACTCTGTGTGGTTTTGCGTGTGTGGATGTATGGGAGCATGTGGAGTTCAGAGGACAACAGCTGGTGTCTTCCTCAGTCATGTTCCAACTCAGTATTCTTAAAACTTACATTTATTTATTTATACATTCGTTCATTTATTTAGTGTGTGTGTGTGTGTGTGTGTGTGTGTGTGTGTGTGCAGGAGCTGGTTTTCTCCCACCACGTGGGTTCAGGGGATCAAGGTCAGCAGGCTTGCCGACAAACACCTTTATCCACTGAACCGTCTTGACAGCCCTCCGCTGTATTTTTTGAGACAAGGTCACAAATCATACACTTTAGGTGTGCACAGCTTATTGTAGGTCCCTGATTTCTCAGTAACACTGTTACAAAACCCCATAGTCTAGTTACTGGCAAACTTGTCTCTTTAGGACAGTGCTCCATCAGTGGGGGTGAGAAAGGTCCCTCTGAGCAGAGACCAAAGCAGGGGACAGAGGAGTCAGGAAGCAAGTGGGGGAGACAAAGACAGCAGTGCAAATCCCAGGGAGGAGCTGAGCTTGGAGGATGAGGTCAGGTGCTTCTTACCCCAGCCTCACCTGTGGCCAGTCCAGGAGTCCAGCTGTCATCTGACCTGTCTGGTTACAGTCATCGTCAATGGCCTAGTGGGAAAGAAGAGGAAGAGGACTTTGTGCTGTTGGCTGGGCTTGTTCCACCACATTTAGACTTCTTATCAATCACAGGGCTCAGCAGGCAAGACTTAGCTTAGCAAGCTGTCCAGGCGGATCACACAGTACTCTGGCTACAAGACACATGTAAATGAACATGTGTGGGTGTACCAATGAAACTACTGGCAAAGCAGATGTTGCTTAGAGCTATAGATTGCTGATTCCTGGTCTAGAATGATTTTCTCCCTGGGACCAAGGGAATAAATAAGCAGTCACTTGTACAAGAATGTGGAGCCACTTGGCATCTCTTTTGACCTCCGTCCAGACACTCATTCACCTATTACACAGGCAGCCAGTACCTGTGTCAGCCACAGCAGAACCAGGAATGAACAAGAGCTAAGTTAGTAAGGGTGTTCTATCCACCCTCCTTCTTACTCCACGGATTGGTTCAGGGATGGGGGGCACAGGATGAAGGCCTGGTGTTCCTGCAGCCGCTAAATGCCAGGCTGCCAAGACCTGGTACCTGGGATACCTGGGCCGCAAACCCTACTTTGTTCTCTGATTCAGCACATGGTCTCAGTTTCCAGAGTTCTGCTGTGACTCCCTGGCTTTTGGTGATGACTTCTATGACTTGACTTTCACAGTGCTGGAAGGATTTACCATGACATGCACCCCAGACCCCCTCCCCAAGGCTGGCTGGTTTCCTAGAGCCCCTCCCCCATCCCTGGGACCTCAGCTGTCTCCTCGGGTTCCTGTACCCTCTGCCTCTACGCTTCACTGATGTCCTGCCTCATCACCTGGTCAATCCACAATCCCTCATCTCTCTCCTTCCCTTTAACTGTGACATCATGAAAAGTATCTTTTCTTTTTTTTTTTTTTTAAAAAGAATTTTAAAAATTTTATGTATGAGTGCTTTATCTGCATGTATGATTTTAAGCCAGAAGAGGGCATCAGATCCCACTACAGATGGTTGCGAGCCACCATGTGGTTGTTGGGAATTGACCTCAGGACCTCTGGATGAGCAGCTGAACATCTCTCCATTATCTTTCTGAGAAGGGAGGAGGCAGCTCCCATGGAAACAGCAGTGTCCTGGGTCTCCAGAGGGGATGGTGAGACATTGGCAAGACTGCCTCAGTGAGCCCCAGTGTGGCCTAGCCATCACCTCGAGCCTCCTTCTCCAAACTCCAGGCCATTTACCCTGGACATTGGGGATCTCCAGTTCAGGGTCCCCTTCCGGATCCTGCCCCTCGGAAAGCCAGCCAAGGGTCAGCTCCTTCCTGGGGCTGCTCAAGACCACACAGGCTATTTAAGACCTGGTCACCAGACCTGCCACCATTCTCCCCATTGCTTTGTTTATTAAACCTGGACTTATTAATTCAGCTTGACTGGCTTATTATACCAGGGATCCAATATTTATCACTGAGTCCACAGGAGATACTGCCCCTCTCCTGCTCACAAACCAGCTGTGGCTCCCTAGTGCCCTGCAATAAACACATGCAAATCTGCTTCAAGGTCAGGCCAGTCTCCAGAATTCCTACCCACATCTCCCTGGTGTCTCAGCCCTTCACACACACATGTGTCTGACTCTTCTACTCAGAATGTTCTTTGGCTGTTCACACTCCTGCCCCAAACACAGACACAGTTACCAAGGCAGACTCAGTATGTTCTCAACCTGTTACTGTCACACACTGCCTCTGGCTTTGGCCAGGCCTCTCTCTCACCATGTGAGCCAAATCACAGCTTGTTGAACTCCAAACTTGGCCAAAAGCATTTTTCTGACAGCCACAGTGGCCTGTGTTGCAGCTCAGGCTCTGTCAGTGGACATGGAAGGGTCCTGTGCTGTTTGACTGTGTTGTGTGGACCGCCAGGCCTGCAGTGTGCTCTCACACTCACCCTAAGCAAGGGAAGGACTGGCACACCTACCTGTTTGCCCAGGAACAAAAGGTCGACCTTCTCCTTCTCAGCCAGCTTGGCGAGGACCCGGGCCACCTGCAAGGGGCCTAAGCTTTCTGCCTGTGCTGCTGGCACCTCCACGTGGATGCCTCTGTCTGCACCCATGGCCAGAGCAGTGCGGATGGTCTCCTGAAGAGGGCAGAGCAGTTAATTAGACAGTTTTCATCATGTCTGTAACCAAATACCCCAGGCTGAGCTTCCTCCCTCAGACCCAGGGTCCAGGCCCAGCCTCCTCCCTCAGACCCAGGACCCCAGGCCCCAGCCTCCTCCCTCAGACCCGGGGGTCCAGGTTCAGCCTCCTCCCTCAGACCCAGGGGTCCAGGTTCAGCCTCCTCCCTCAGACCCAGGGTCCAGGCCCTCCTCCTCCCTCAGACCCAGGGGTCCAGGTTCAGCCTCCTCCCTCAGACCCAGGGGTCCAGGTTCAGCCTCCTCCCTCAGACCCAGGGGTCCAGGTTCAGCCTCCTCCCTCAGACCCAGGGTCCAGGCCCTCCTCCTCCCTCAGACCCAGGGTCCAGGCCCCAGCCTCTTCCCTCAGACCCAGGGGTTGAGGTTCCAGCCGCCTCCCTCACACTCAGGGTTCCTATGCACCTGGCATTGTGAAGGGCCACAGCTGACAGCAATGACCTCCTTCACGAGCTTCTTCTCTTTCATCCGCACAGCCTCCTCCACTGCAATCTCACAGAAAGGGTTCATGGAGTGCTTCACGCCATCAGTGACCACTCCAGACTTGTCAGGCTTTACCCGGATCTGTGTGGCAAACAGGGAAGGCACAGCATCAGGGAGCAGCTTGAGGCCAGGGCCTTAACGCTGACCCTAGCATAGACAGGACAGTGGAGTTCCACAAAGTGCCAAGACCTTCTTGTCTGGGGTCATGAGTTCTAACCCCACAGGCACTTAGAACCCACGGGTGACGCCAGGCCACTCTCTCATCTGCACTCAGATTTTACTACACAGCAGGGCTATTTGACATGGTTGTCTGGACTGTCTCCACTCTTGGCATATGCACGTACGAGTTTGTGTGTGTGTATTTATGGGAGAAAGTTTTGTATGCTTCAGTCCCAGTGAACAACATCTACCAGGAAATAGCAACACTAGGGTGGTGGAGGCAAGAGGTTCCAGAGCTTGAGGGCCGGCTGTGTAGTGAGATCAGCTCAAAACAGACAGCCAAATTTAGTTTTATAGACCTGAACTCGGGATGTGGGCAGAGCCCTTTATAGGCCACGGGAGAACTGGTTTATTAAATGTGTGTGTGTTTAAAGACTTGATGCCCTTCCAGAGGTCTGGCAGACCACAGCTGCCTGTCACCCCAACTCTATGGGATCTAAACCTCTCTTCTGGCTCTGCATGAACTGTACACACATGTGCACACACAAACACACAGATACATATAATTAAAACTAAAATGTTTAATGCTATTGTTCAGGTGTGTCAGGGAATGCACGCAGAGGGCAAGGGACAGCTTCACTTCTTCACTGCTAGTGCCAGGATTACAGGTGTGTGCCCCTGGCTGCTCCCAATACTGCCACCCGCCAGAAATGAAACGTCACCTGCTCTAAGCCACTGCATTATTCTCCAGCAATAGTCTAGCCTCAGAGAGCAGCTCTCATCACCCTTGTGCAGGAGGAAGCATGCTTTGAGCTGCAATGCCTGGTGGAAGGTGTCACAGTCAGGCAGCCCCCACCTCCAGGTACCGTGTGATGATTTCCAGGAGTTTCTGAAGCTGTTGGGGATGGTAAGAGGGGCCTAAGAAAGCTGTTAGGGAAGAAAGAGCTCAATGGGATAGTGGCCCTTAGGCTAAGATCTGAAAGAGGACTGAAGCTGACCTGGCGAAGTGTGAGAACGGTATTCTGGGGAGTCCACAGCAGAAGAAAGATGCTGGGAGAGTATGGGAGAGTCAAGGGAGGCCAGCGTGGCCAGGGTAGAGCGGGCGGCTTCATGGCAGAGGCCAGTAGTGCAGTACTGACTTTGTGACAGGTGCCAATAGCCTTCCGGAGGTATGTAAGGGAGGGCTCTGAGCCACACCCCAGTCCCTCCCACTGAGCTGCACCCCAACCTCTCACTGGGAACTCTACCACTGAGGCATGCCCCAGCTTCTCGCTGGAGAATTCTAGGCAGAGGTGCAACCATTGGGTCACACCCCCAGATCCTCACTGGGGATTCCAGCAGAAGTTCTGCCACTGAGGCATGACCCCAGCTCCTCATTGGTAAATTTTAGACAGGCATTCTACCATTAGCTACACTGCAGATTTTCTTCTTGTGTTGATATAAAGTGTTACAAATTTGCCGATACTGGCCTTGAACTTGTTCTGTGGCCCAGGCTAGCCCTAGAATTGTGATCCTCATCAAGCCGTGTTAATGGCCCTGGCATTGAACTGTCCTATATTTCACTACTGTGAAGCAAATACTGATCAACAAACCTGTGAGAACTGTCTTACAAGGTCACAACTAAAGCCCACAATTAAACCTCCCCATGCACTTAGACAACACCAGCAAGGAAAATAAAAACAAAAACCTTAAAAAAATAAACAGAGAAAACTTTGGAATCTATTAACTTAGCAGACCACTAGCTTCCAGCAATCCAAAGGCTAAGGATGCCATCAAGTAGCATCTTAGGCCTACAGAAAAGCTTCCCTACCTCTATGAACCTGCCTCTGGTGTAGCCACCTCTGTATTTTAAACTTTCCTTGTTCTGAAAAATCTATGGAAACTTCATGAAACTGCTTCTACAATGAAAGATGTAATTGGGGCAATTTTAGTCTGTGTCTCTGGGCCATGATCACTCAAAAGAGCTCTAGAACAAACTATGTCTTATTCCCTTTAATAGACAACTCAGCTTGCTGTGTTCGAGGTAAACACTGGACCACTGAACTCATCACCAGCAACACGTTCTCCCCTTTAATTATTAGACAGGGTCTTACTACATTGCTCAGAAAGCCTTGAATTCACTGTAGCTCGGGCTGGCCTTGAACTTTTAGTGTTCATGAGGAGGCTTCCTGAGTAATGGGGATTACAAGGAAAGGGGGTTTCTATGAGCAGATGTAGGGGGCCACACCCACAATCTCAGTATTTGAGAGGTAGAAGCAGAGAATTAGGAGTTCGAGGCCAGCTTAGGACACATAAAAACAAAAACAACAAAAGACAAACATAAAGGAAATAGAGGCCCAGTGAGAGAGCTCAGTGGGTGGGGGTGCCTGCTGCCAAGCCTGCCTCTGATCCCCAGGATCTACATAGCGAAAAGTGAGAACTGACTCCCACAAACTGTCTTCTGAACTAGGTCCGTGAGCACATATGTGTATGCTTGCCTGTGCGTGTACACACACACACACACACACACACACACACACACACACAATTTTTTTTTTTTTAATGCAACTTCTGGCAGCCTTTCCTGACCCTTGACACAGTGTGCAGACTTCCCTTCGGGTCTGTGCCATACTTTCTAACGGAACTTGATGGGAAAGGGCGCCAGTGGGTCACAGAACAAGCAGAGCAGCAAAGCCTGATGGGAGATCACACACTGGAGGTACCAGTGACAGACTGGCTAATGTGGGGTCATAGCACCAAACCTTCCAACAAAGCAGCTCAGCGGAGCCTGAGGCTGGGAGGTCAAAGTGTGGGCAGTGAAGGGAAGTACAGGAACCATTGTTTCCTTAAGCACTAAAGCAGTGAGGCAGCCACTGTACAGGTGGACACATGCTTCCTGGCCCAGAAGGTTCTATTCTGGGCCTCAAATTACCCAGCCTCTCCTGGATAACTCAAAGAGGGTTAACCTCCACGGAAAATATGTTCCTGGTCATAACCAAACATCAGAGCTGCCAAATACCTATTAATACCCCTTTTCTCCCTGTCTCTGTAAGCATTGGCTATATTTTAAGGAAGTTGCTAAACAGACGTCCATCATGCACAGTTCAAGCCATTAACAGCACTCACTGCATACAGGCACTAACCCAAGGCCTAGTCAACCTAATTCTAACAGTCTGAAGTGGTGGCACGTGCCAGCAGGATATGCTGAGGAGGCATGGGTAGGCGTATGATGAGTTTTAGACCAGCCTGGGCTATACTTTTGGGTCACTGAGATGTTCAGAAGATAAGGGTACTTGCTGCCAAGCCTGATAACCTGAATTCGATCTCTGAGACCCACACAGTCGGGAAAAGAACCCACTCCCTCAGCTTGGCTTCCAGTCTCCACAGTAGTGCTGTGGCATGTGCATGACCCCCCCCAAACAAACAAATAAATAAATGTGATAAAAATTAATCGTCATAAAGAAGGTACTACCGTAAGTATCACTGTCAAGATGAGGAGGAGAATGAGGCTCAGAATAGCTAATTAACTTCCTCAAAGTCACAGAGCCAAGAGTAGGCCCAAGCAGCTGGTCTTGGAGTCAAGCAAGAACCATTCTCCCTGGAAATGGAAATACGGCTCAGTGGTTAAGAACACTGGCTGGACTGAGTCCGTCAACTGGATATGCCAGGCCAAAATGACTCACTTTGGGATCCCTTGCCCTCTCTGGGGAGTGAGCTGGGGGGGGGGGGAGGACTGGGAGAAGAGACGGGAAGGGAAGCAGTGGTGGTTATAGAAAAAAATTAAATTAAAAGAGTGCCAACAAACAAAACAAAACAGAACACTGGTTGGACTTGCAGAGGACTGGGGATCAGTCCCCAGCACCCACTTGGTGGCTCACAAATACCTGTAACTTCAGTTCTAGGGGATCAGATGCCTTATCCTGGCCTCCAAGAGCAGTGCATGCAAACATGCACATAACAGATTTATAGGCAAACATTCTTACACATAAAAACAAAAATAATTTTAAGGGCCATTTTATCAGTGAAATGAGCCATCCTGATGTCATGCTTGAGTCTGAGAGTGTCCCCACTGTGAACACATCAGACACTCCAGAATGGCAATAAAAAAGTGGCAGTGGTCACATGACAGGAGTATGGAGGGGGTAGGCCTCTGGGCACTGTGATCTTCAGCGAGGGATCATAAGGGCTCAGACAAGGGGATCTTTAGGCAAACGCTATGAGGAACTGGGTGATGCTGGGAACAGGGGGAGGCAGACCTGGTCCAGCTGGCTCCCAATCTGAAAATGGGGTGCACGTAGCACACTGGGGTAAACACAGGACCACAATACACTGTGGAAAGGGATTACAGAACAAGACCAGGGGTCCTGTGAGGACAGGAGGTTGGTTCAGTGTTAATGCAATCAACTGGTCACATTTGTCAAGACAGGAGGAAGACACTGGAAAGTACAGCAGAGAAAACACCAAGGCAAAGGGGACCCCGATGACCACACCGAATAACTAGGGATCCCCACAGAAAGTGGGACTTTGTATTCAGAGTCCTGGGATCCATGGAGCACCGAGAAGGGCAAGCCAGGGCCAGTCCTCAGTGTAGGAAGTCCCCTGGCTAGATGAGAAAGGGTGGGAGGAGAAGGCCCAGGATCCAGGGGGTAGGTTGGAACTAGAGTTTAGTGAAACAGAGGCAAATGGGCTAGTGCCTGGGACTGGAAAGGAAACAATGGTGTGTTAGGGTTGGGGCTGGGAACTGACAGTCCATGGGAGGTTGGGGCTAAGAGAAAGAATGGTGCCTAGTCTGGCCCAAGTGATCGGGTAGCTAGCAAGGTCTGACTTCCTTTAAGGGAATACCAGTAGACGTTGACTATGAAGTAAGAAGACCTGCGTATGTGGGAGGGAAGTGCCACTGACCCTGAGGAAAGGAGAGTAGCAAATGCCACGCTGTGTTCACCTTTTAGCTCTCAGTTCTCACTGGATATACTATAAATGACCAAGGGCCATGCTCTGCACCAGCAGGTGCTGGGATTAGAGCTGATTCAAGGTGGTGGAGATGCTGGGTATGTCGCTGCAAGCCAAGTTATCAAAGCTAGTTGACAGGCTGGGGATGGAGAGTCTGAGACAATCCCAGGTGATTAAACACCTCAGAAATAAAACATAGAGACACACTCAGGATGTGGAGACAGGAAGTCAGGAGTTCAAGGTCATCCGAGACATCATAGTGAACTCCAGTTCAGCCTAGACAGCATAAGACTGATGGGGGCTGGGGAGATAGCTCAGCAGTTACAAATACTCGGTGCTCTTCTACATAGAGGACCCAGGTTCAGCCCCCAGCACCCCATCAAGCAGCTCCCAATCACCTGTAACTCCCACTTCAGGGTTTCTGATGCACTACTCTGACTTTCAAAGGCACCTATCCACACACATAGACATAATTAAAAAAATAAAAGTAGGGACTGGAGAGATGCTCAGTAGTTAAGAGCACTGGCTGCTCTTCCAGAGGATCTGGTCTCACAACTGTCTATTAACTCCAGCTCTAAGGTATTTGACATCCTCACACATGCATGCATGTAAGCAGGCAAAACATCAATGCACGTAAAATAAAAATAAATAAATATTTTTAAAATGTTAAATAAGACTGCCTCTAATACTAATAATTTTAAACAGAAGTCAGCAAAGGGATTGGAGCTATAGCTCAGGGTACAGCACTTGCTTGGCCTAGCATTTGGAAGGCCCTGGGTTTGATGCCTCCCCCCACACTAAATGAAGCCACATATGTCTCAGTAAGTCTGGAAGTACCATCTCTGTTACTGGCTCCTAGAAGCCAGTCTGTTTTCTCTCTAGCAAACAGGCAGAGAGCCAGACTTGCCTGGCCTTCTGACTCTTGCTGCTCACCCAGCTGGGGGATCTGGCAAGTAGCAAGGCTTCCACAGACCTCAGTTTCCTCATCTACCCTATGGGGTTAAGAGTACAGAAGATGTACAAATGGATTAGGCTCTGTACAGGGCTTGTGCCTGCTGGTGTTTTGTATCCACTTCAATGTCTGCTGTTAATGTCACGGCCATTTCACGTCTGAGTCTGTCTCATGTATTCTCCCTATATCATTGCGCGGTGCGGATGTGGCAATAGTGGTATAAATGTCAATGTTGCAGACTGTTTCACCTATGTTGGAGGTCTCTTGGGTGCATAGTCCCTGTGCTAGGAATGCTAGGAAATTTGAAGGGCACAGAAGAACTTCCAGTATGACAGGGACAGACAGACATGAACTGCCACCATTGTTTTTAAGTCAGGTTAGGCCAAGCATTGAGAAAGGCTGGCCTGGGAACCAGCCTCATTCAAAGCTGTCTATACCAGCTTCTTTCTGAGAAGAGGTGAGAATCCCAGGGGTCCAGCTCTCCAACCTCTAATGGACAATGAAATGCCAGACACTCCAATGTCTCAGTCAAGTGCCTTTGAACTTGCTTCTTCAGCAAACACAGCTCTCCTTCCCTTTCTACCTAAAGAATTTCCTCAAGTATCCCATGGTCATGTGGGTGAGAGGCAGTTTCTGGGTCCCATGGAACCAGATGACTCCACATGTGGGGTAGTTGCAGAGCAGGTAATACAGCCTGGAAAGCGATGAGTGGTTGAATAGCAGGCCCCATATAGAAGTCTCTATTCTGTTTCTCCTTCGCGATGAGATTTTGTGCCTCAGTTTCCCCATGTATTAAATAGGTACCATGACTCCTCCAGCCCACAGTTATTAAGGTCCTGACCCCAGAGGGATCTGATTGTCAGAAACTCACAGGTCTTGATCTTTGCTCCAGGTATGACTGAATTTGGGTCAAAGGGCAATAGAAATAGAGAAGGATCTCCCATGCAGGGAATGCTCCTGATTCTGGAAGCTCATAGCTGAGGTCTCAAGGTGCTGGGACAGAGTCGGGGTGGGGAATGTCACCTTCACAGCGAAGTCGATGACCCTCTTGACAGCCACGAGCGCGCGCAGCTCCGCCATCTTCCAGAAGCAGTCACTGGCAGGGTCGGGTTGCAGCTAAACCAGGTCTCAGGTCACTCCACCCCCGTACCTGTCTCTGCGCCTGCGCGCCCGCACCACCAACCAATCAACCTCCGCAGAGCACAGAGGAAGCCAATGGAAAGCGGAATTTAGGGCGGATCCAGGGCGGGCGGATGGGTGGAGAAGGCGTGGCGCGGAAGTAGGGGAAAGGGCATAATAAGTAAGGGTGAAATTTGTTAGGAGTCTGTTCATCCTATACCCCCGCCCCGCCCCAGCTCTGCAGTTCACATCCAGGTTCCCCCTCTCTCCATCACGCCAAGTCGCCGCGTCTGTGTTCCCACGCGCACCCTGTGCCCTTTTCCCCATGCCCAAGGCCCTCTAGCTTGCCTCCGCTTTTTTTTTTTTTGCAGATTCCCTCCTTATCTACGCGTCTACACTTTCCTTCCTGTGACTCCCCCGTGTCTCTTACGATTCCCCAGTGTCAGCTAATCCCCATACCCTCTCCCTCCGTCCAAGTCTCCTACGACCTTCACCCCCACCCCGGGTCCACTCCATGTTCCAGTGCCCACATCTCTGCTCCCATCGGCCCCCAATTCCTCCTGACTTCCTTTACTCTCTATATGCCCCTGCATCCATGTCCCTGTAACCTTCAAGCCTATCTACGTTCCGCAGAAAGGCACGGAGGAGCGGCGCTAAAAGTCATTCCTTTATTCTGCCCCAGTCAGGCTGCATTCATAGGCACACTGGGAACCCGCTGATGGCTTCGGTGCTCTGTATGATCATGTCCGCCAGCAGAAAGCAGAAGCCTAGCAGGAGGGGAGTACAAAGCCAGAGGAGGAAGGTGGGCCCTGGGTCGGATGACTTGGTCTGCCTGGGGACTAGGGATGGGGGCTCCGAGGGCGTCTCCATCGGGTGAACTGTGGAGTTTGGAGTGCGGCTGTTGGGGAGTCCCTGGAAGTCATTGTGGGCTTTCCTGGGATAACATGACTGGGAAGTTTTGGGAGCGGGGAGCCCTCTAGAGGGGTAGCCTCCACCCGCTTTCCCTTGTGCTGGTTACCCGCAAGAAATGAGAAGGGTAAAGCCAGCCATCCGAAAAAGTAGGACCAGGAGAAGAAGACTTCCGGCTTCCAGGCATTCTTTGCCGTGTATCCAGCCAACGCAATCAGCAGCAGCAGCCCTGGGCCACGCCCACGGATCAGGTGAGCCGGACCAGTCGGGGGCTGCGCCCAAGCCCGCCCCTATTGCCTAGGCCACACCCTTCAGAACGGGCCTCTGGCAACCTTGGCTCCACTTTTCAGGACTTCTTCCCTTCTGTTTTCTTTTTCTTTCCTTTTCTTTCCCTCTCTCTCCTTTTTACTTTTTATTAAAAATAGCGTATATAATACATCCCGACCAGTTTTATCTCCCTCGACTCCTCCCAGCTTCTCCCCAGATCCACTTCCTCCAGTCTGTTTCCTCTTAAGAACAGACCTCCAAGAGACCAGAGCCAAACTGGACAAAATAGGATACAAAATAACAAGGCAAAAGCCGTCATCTCATATCGAGTCCCGACAAGGCAACCTAGTGGGAAGGAAAGAGAGATACACCCACCCCGACTCTTCGGAGTCTGTCATTCCTGTACTGGCCCCTCCACTTCATTCCACTTCAGCCATGCTCCTCCATTTCTAACCACATCAGTCAACCTCTCTTGGCCCAACTCCTTCCGGATTGCCATCACCACCACCCACTCTCCGACATAGGATGGCTCCCTTCTCACCGCTGAGAAAAAGTAAGCCAATGATATTCTGGCTACGCAATGACTCGCCTTCTTGGCACCAAGTCCTTATCCCCATCCCCAAAGATGCGATACTGAAGGTCGCTGCCAACACCATACATGCTGCAGTCACTGCCAGGGTGTCTGGAGAGACAAGGTAGCATCAACTAGGCACCCCGGTGCTTTGAAAGAGCAGCCTTGAGCTCTGGGGGCCACTCTCATCCCACCACACACAGACACTATGTGTCTAGAGCTCAGCTGTTTCCAGGTGTCTCCATGGGGACAGATGAGGACATGTAGGAAGAGGACAGGGAGAAAGGCTGGGTGGTGGAACAGCTGGATCTGAGCCTGGGGGTGGGAGGACACAGCTGGAGCTGGAGGTAGGGGTGGGCTCTGGAGTGTGGTCTGATATAGGGGCAGGTGAGGGTCTCACTCTGGCAGGGAATGTTGGAACAGATGCCATGGGTACACTCCTGCCACAAGCCACTGTGGCCCCCCTGTTGTCGGATCCAGTAGTTGGTAGCAGTGGACAGTATTGTGAGGATGCTGGTCAAGAGATTAAGCAAATTGCCTCCAATCTGAAGGCTCCTCTTCACCCCCATGCCAAGGAGGCAGCTGCCAAGGACATCAAGGTACGACTGGCTCATACCCCAGTTGGGGGAGGCTCCTCCACTTCAGAAGACCTCCCTCCCCAAGCATTCCTGCCTGGTAACCTCAAAACCCCCAAGACTTGTCCCATAGTGTCTCAAACCTGTAATCCTAGCACCAAGAAGGCAAGAGATTGAAAGTCCAAGGCAGTCCTGGGCCACATAATGAGTTCTGTGCCAGGCAGACTACATTGTGAGACCCTGTCTCAAAACAAACAAACAAAAAATAGAAGCTGGAAGTGTGCTCAGTGGTCAGTGCTTGCCTGGAATACACAAGGCCCTTGGTCCCCTTCCCCGGTATGGTATACACCAAGCTTAGTGAGGGACACCTGTCATCCTAGCACTTGGCAGACGGGTAGGAAAATCAGAAGTTCAAGGTCATTTTTCACTACATAGTGAATTTGGAGCCAGCCTGGGATACATGAGACTCTATCTCAAACAAAGCAGATTCCCAATCTCCCATCATCCCATGTTCCTGCCCCTTCCTCAACCACCTTCCCTAATGACTTCCTCTAAGAACTCTGTTCTCCACCACCTATCAGACTTTAAGACATCCTTACACCCACACCCTCATCTTTGCTTCAAGCCTCACAGCTCAGTGACTATCTTCCAGGAACTTCCTACCTAGGTTAAATGCCCCACACAGACCACAATTAGCCCAGTGCCCTCCCCATCTCTACCCCTACACATATATACCCCAGAAAATGACTCACAGCCTGGCCCCCTGGAACAAATAGCCCACAGGGTGGGGAGGGAGGGAGGATGGGTCTTTGTGAGGCAGCAGAGATTCTAGAACCCTCTCCCAGAAGTCATTTAAAGGGACACCCTCCCCCAGAAGCATGTTTATTTTCTGTCTCTGTTCTTGTGGAATTTTTTTGTTTGTTTCTGAGATAGTTCTAGATGTCCTGAAACTCACTATGTAGATCATTCTGACCTTGAACTCACAGAGATCCACCTGCCTGTGTCTCCAGTGCTGGCAACAAAGGGTGGTTGTTTTGAGACAGGGTCTTATAAGTATGTAGCCTGTGGTGCTGAAACCATATGACCCTGAAATTCTGATTCTGTCTCACCCCTCCGTCCCTGAATTACAGGCTTGAATTGCCTTTCCTAGCTACTGTTCTGTTGTGTTTTGAGGCAGAGTCTCACAATGTAGCCCTTAGCTGTCCTAGAACTCACTGTGTAGGCCAGAGTGACCTTCAGACTTGCAGTAATCCTCCAGCCTCAGGCAAGTGCAAAGAATGTACCACCAAGCCCAGCTTCCAGCAGCTTTCTTTTTAAAAAAAAATGATTTTAATTTTTTATTTTTAAAGACAATTGGTATTCTAATTATGTGTATGCATGTGTCTGTGTGGCTTATGTGCTTGTGAGTGCAGGTGCCCAATGGAGGCCAGAGATATGATGAGGTCCCTTGGAACTGAAGTTTATTTGGCTTTGAGCCACGCTGATGTGAGTGCTGGGAACTGAACTCAACTTCTGAGCCTAGCTCAGAGTCTCTCTTAAGAATGACAACTCAGAAAGCAAGCCTGGGAACCAAGCTTGATTGCTTCCGTCTGAAATCCTAGCACTTAGGAGGATGAAGCAGGAGGATTACCATCCATTTCAGACTAGCTTGATCCACATGGGAGTTTCAGTCCAGCTAAGCTCTGTCTCAAAAAGAGAAGAAACAGGGATGTAGGAAGGAAGAAAGAGAGAAGAACGAGAAGGTAGAGCCTCAAAGCTACAGCTGCTGCATGACGGATCACATGACGGGTCACATGTTCTGAAAGCTTCTCTTCCCTTAACTGTCACGGTCCCCATAGGCTCTCCTGGTCCAGTTCTCTGTCTGCATGGGCAGGGCTTGGTCCTCTTCTCAACTCCCAGGTAAATGCTCATCTCCTCTGGGTGCGGTGCTAAGCCTCTCTCCAGGACAGCCTTACTCTCCCGAGAGTGACCAAAATGCCACCTCTAGCCCCAGCTTCCTCATCTGCTCCCCAGATAGCGTCACCTGCTCCTGGATCTCCTCCATGGGAACTCAACCACACTGCCACCGAGATCAAACCTGATCATGGAATCACACATGTTACAGTTCTGATGTCTCACTCACTTTGTCAGACCAGAGCCTCGGTGCTTTCTTTGCTTCCTTTATGCCTTTGACCCCAAGCTCTGTCCCTTCCTCTCTGCTTTCTTTCCAACCTTCTAACCTTACCCCCGGGTCACTGGAGGGGGAACCTATCTCTCTCACACACACTTTGACAGCGTCTCCCCTGTTCATAATTATCGCCCAATTTGCTACCATTCTCAGGAGAAAGAAAGCCAGCATTGGTAATCCTGCTCCCGGCTGCCATCTGCTTCTCTGTCATCATTTCTCATCACCCCACATTCTACATTCTAGACGAAAATCATCACCTTTCATAACCTTTCCATGTCTCCATCTTTGGGCATCTCTTCATGGATAGCATAAATCCTGTGCTAATGATATTATTATACTCCTAAGACTTCAGAGGCTGAAACAAGAGGATTGTTGTGAATTCAAGGACTGCCTGGGCAGTTAGTGAGACCTTGTCTCAAAAGGTATAAGAGAGCTGGAGATGTAGCTTGGTGGTTAAGGGCTTGCCTTAGAATGAAGAAGGTCCTGTGTCCCATCCTCTATGTTAAACCAAAAGAATAGTTGCTAAATGCCATCTCTGAGACTTTTTTTTTTTTTTTAAATGCCTGGGTTTAGTTCTACCCCACATCCTCAGGCTGTGGCTGTTATCTGGCTCTTGTGAAATTCTAGTGGTTAAGGGCTTGATTGTAATGCCTGTCAGTGGCCCCCAGAGTAGCTTCAGAGAGAGAAAAGGAAATATAGTAAAGTGGGGGCCGCTTGGGGAAGAAAAGAGAAAGACAGAGACTTGGAGAAAGAAAAGCTCTTCAAGAGGGAGGAGAGACCCAGGGAACCTGTGTCCACACAGCCAGAACAGTCAGGTGGGCAGGCCTGCATGACGCCCCCCTCCCTGAGGGTTCCTCTAGTACTCACCATAAGGCTCATGTATGGTTGACTTAGGAACTTGGACCTCCTTCATGCTCAGCAAGCCTCTACTGACGGAGCCACAGTACCTGCCCTCAGTTTTCTTTTTTGCCCTGGGGCAGCTTGATGACACCGAGGCTTTGAAATTGTGATATTTCTTGCTCCAGCCTCCTGAGTAACTGGGATGACGGCCCAGCTTGCTTTGTCTTGACTGAACTATTAGATCTCAGTATGTCTTTATTGAATGCGTGAAGAAACCAATGAAGGGTAAGCAAGGTGGGAGGGACAGGGACAGAATCCTGCATTTCTTCTGTAACTCCTGAGAGGACAAGGCTCCAAGCATTCTGCTGCCCCCGCTGTCTTGCCTTCTGTTCACAAGGTTTCATACCCCGCCCGGTGGCTTCTACAGTGAGCGCCCAGGCTCAGGCAGCCTGGTGTGGAGACACGCGGGAGAGGAGATTCAGTACGTGAGTGCCCTGCCCTGTCCTGCCCCACACCCCAGCAGGGTCCTCCCGGGAGCTGGGCTGAATAGTTACCTGTACAAAGGAAGAGGACAGAGGAGACCCAGCCCAGGTAAAAGGACCAGGCGAAGAACGTCTGGACCTGGGGAGGTTGGGTCTGGCTCCATCTATTACTGGTGTATACTGCCAAGGCCACTATTATGGAGAGAGCTGAGAACAAGAATGAGAGAGAGAGTGGTTTGGCCACTGCAGGACGCCCAGCTCTCGGTCCCAGTGCAGCCCAGATCCCATTCATACCTGCAGCAAAAGCCATGACAGTTGAGACCAGAGGGCCACGGCCTGGGGCAGACAGGGATCGAATGTAAGACAGAATCAGGAAGCCCACAGACACCAGGCTCCACAGGGCGGCCAGGATACAGAAGCTCTGTGTCACATGGATATAACCTAATGCAAGATGAGACTTCTGGGTGTCTGTTCCCCACTGGCAATTCCCAACACCATTGTCCATTGCACTTTACCTGCTACTTGGATCTCATGTGTCCTTGGCCAGAGGCCGGAGTGGGAAGAGGAGGTGGGGCCTATGGCCACTATCCAGAAGTCAGTGCTCAGAGCAATTAGAGAAGAAATCAGGCCCAGGGAGCCAGCAAACAGAGCCAGGGACCGGCAGGGCTCCATTGACACAGCTCTGGTTTCCACGGAGATAAAGACACGGATAACCTAGAGTATTGGTCTTCGGGAAAGGAAGAGGCCATGCACCCAGACTCCCAGGTCCTCTACAGCTTCAGGTCTGGCACCTGACTCTTCTCACACCCTCCCTTCCTGCGAGGCTTCCCCTCCCCTCTTGGGTTGGCTCCTCTCCTCCTGTGTGGTGGGGGAGGGCCCTGATGATATCTTTACTTACTGGCTGTTCTGGGGTGTCCACCTTCTGTGGTCTATAGTGGTTTTGACTTGTCACAGATTCTACACCTCCACAGTTGGAGGCAACAGAAAGGGTTTCCTGAAGGGCCTTAGCGAGGGTTTGGGGGCCCAGAGGTGGGAGATGGACTCGTCATACTAGGGTGTGACTTAACTCAAAGGGGAGATGTGGCTGAGGGGACAGTTACCTCATACTTTCCTGTGGCTTTTACACTCCGCTCCTAGACTCTAGAACTAGAGTTTCCAATAGTAAGGGGTGGTGGGGTCAAAATACCAGTCCCATAGGAGGAAAGACTTGGTAGGAAGAGATTCCGTGTTCCTGGTTAAAGCTTCTGTCCAGAACAGACAGGATTGCAAAAAGCCCTTCCTCCCACATCCTCATCTCACACGGAGTGAGAGGTCACCCCACCTGGGAGCGCCCTCCAGCATGGGTATCTTATCACCAAGACAAGAGTGTCTGGGGAGTGGAGAGCAAGCAGTAATTCAGGGTCTTCTGTCTCTGTCCTCCAGTGGTGGTCAAGACCCTCTCTACACAAAAGCACAAAATGTGGATGTCACCCCTTAATATGGTGACGTAGGCCTGTCTTCACAGCACTCAAGAGATCTGAAGCAGAAGGATTGTGAGTTTAAGGCCAGTCTGGTCTGCATGAGACCTGGTCCTTCCAAAAGTGTGAAATAAAACAGAGAGGCAGACAGAGCTGTACTGTGCCTCCTGAAAAGTCCCAGCCCCGTGAAGAATCACACTTAGATAGTTTCACATCAGTTTTATTAGATCCCAAAATGTCTAAAAGAGTTTCCATTTTTTTCTACCACCCCTTCGGAGAGGTGAAGGTTCATTTCTTCTCAAGTCCCTCCCACGTGACCCACACAGGACAGAGGGATCAGGGTCTCCCCATCTAGAATCCAGGACTGAGCCCCCTCATTCCCTCAGGAGCCAGGACTTCTGCTCCCTATGTCTGCCCCCTCCTCCTCGGTGCCCTCTTGTAACTTCCGGCTGCAAAGGTTACTGCAGGACTCAGCGTGGGGTGGATAGACGGCGGCACTCATGCATCCGGTAGGCACACATGTAGAAAATTCCTATGTGGACAGAATCCATTGATAACCAGAACCCTTTGGGCCCACCTTTCCATAAAGAGACTCCTCATTTCCTCCCTCCCTTAGGGTCACCAGTCTCCAGACCCCTTAGACCTAGAGTCTGCCTTCAGGTCTGTGTAGGATACCTTGTCAACTCACCCTTGGAGGTTGCTTGCTTGCCCAGCCCCAGATTTCAACCTTCCCACCCCTCTGCCTCAGTACCTGCAAAGAAGGTCATGAGCAGGGCCACCCAGCCCAGGATGTAAGACCATGAAAAGCGCCAGTCTCCAAAGCGGCGGCCGAGGAAACTGACGGTAACTCCAGTGTAGATGGCCAAAGCCAACAGGACAAAAAGAGCTAGGGAGAGAGCACGGGGTGAAAGGAAGGTAGATACGAGGACCAGAGATAAGGAAGAGGGGGGTTGATGAGGGTGGGGACAGTGGTGAGAGAGAAGGTGACATGGGGTTCAGTGGGAAATGGGACTCTGAGGACAAGGCTGGGAAGCAGAGTAAAGCATTCAACAGTCCCTTGTCTCTGGATTCTGGGAGTGGTTTGAGTGACAGAGTGTCTCATTACCCTAAGAGTTCCTGGGATCATACTAGAGTCTGTATGGAGTAAGAGATGACTCAGGGTGCATCAGAAACACCAACCAGAGGCCTGGAGGCTGCGTGGTTTGAATGAGAATGCCCCCAGAGGCTCATAGTTTTGAATGCTTAGGCATCAGGAAGAAGCACTATTTGAAAGGATTAGAAGGGGTGGGAGGTGTGGCCTTCTTGGAGGAAAGGTGTCGCTGGGAGGGGGCTTTGAGTTCTCAACTGCCGATGCCAAGCCCAGACTGTGTTTCTATTGGCCAGTGGATCAGTATGTAGCTCTCGGGTACATCTCCAGTGCTGTGAATGCCAACATTCTCCCTACCATGATGATAATGGACTAAATCTCTGCAACTGGAAGCCAGCTCTAATTAAACATTTTCCCTTATAATAGTTGCTATGGTCATGGCATCTCTTCATAGCCAAGACTGAGACAGAGCTTGAGAGTGCTGCCTCTGGGTCAGGGAAGCTGCAGGTTAGACAAAGTCACAGGCAATGAGTGCATCTGTGATGGCTGCTCTTCAGTGTTAGCTCTGCTGGATTTAGAATCACCTAGGAGACACACATGCATGTGTGTGTGTGTGAGTGTTGTCTGTGTTTGTGTGTGTCTCTATGTGTGTGCGTGTGTGTGTCTGTGTGTATGTGTGTGTGTATCTGTCTGTGTGATTATGTGTCTATGTGTGTGTTTCTGTGTGTGTGTCTGTGTATGTATCTGTCTCTGTGTGTGTCTGTGTGAATGTGTGTCTATCTGTGTGTGTGTCTTTGTGTGTGTGTGTGTGTGTATCTGTCTGTCTGTGTGTCTGTGTGTATCTGTCTGTGTATGTGTCTATGTGTGTATGTGACCAGCCACCTCATGCTTCTGCCGTGATGGTCTGTGCCCTCAGACTGTGAGTCAAATATACCTGCCTTAAGCTGTTTCTTGTTCAGTATTTGGTCACAACAATGAGAAATGCCACTAATGCACTATTCTTCCCCTATGTAGTAAAATTCTGATGACACCTTATGTGTCTCCATTAGTAGGTCCTGAGCTGAATGTCTATCAAGACTGTCACTGTAGGTGTAAATTTTTAAAAATTCTATGGGGTGTTAGTTAGTATTAGAATCCCTGCCTAGAATCCCCCAGTGAGGGCTGGGGTGTTACTCAGTGGTAGAGTCCCTGCCTAGACTCCCCCAGTGAGGGGCTGGGGTGTGGCTCAGTGGTAGAGCCCCTGCCTAGAATCCCCCAGTGAGGGGCTGGGGTGTGGCTCAG